>VZTO01013098.1:0-40902 GCA_013400615.1 Syrrhaptes paradoxus | reverse complement strand
CCCCCGGCACCCCCGCGGTCCCCCCCACCGGCACCTCCCGCGTCCCCCCCACCGGCACCCCCAGGGTCCGCGCCGGCGGTGCCCCGCTCCTGCCCCCCGACCCCCCCCGCCGTCCCCCGGGCCCCTCCCGACATCCCTCCCGACATCCACCCGCTGCCCCCGGTGCTCCCCCCGGCCGGACAGAGCCGAGCGGCGGGTGCAGGGACCCCCCAGTCCCCGGGAGCAGTCCCCGTGCAGCCGCCCGCACCCCGATGCCACCGGAGCCCTCGTTGCAGGTGCCTTTTGCATCCCCCTGTACGTGCCCTATGTGCTGACGGGGAGATGGATCTTCGGGAGGAGCCTCTGCAAACTCTGGCTGGTAGTTGATTACCTGCTCTGCACCTCTTCGGTCTTCAACATCGTCCTGATTAGCTATGACAGATTCCTCTCGGTGACAAGAGCGGTGAGTCCTGTCATGGCAGCTGAGAGGGAAATAACTTCTCCTGTTTTATTCTCCAGATTCTCTGCAGTAATTAAAAAGCTTTTCAATCCTTCTGAAATTATGAATCTTTCAGCCTGGTGATGGAAAGCAATAATTATCCACAAACACATAATTCAGCCGTGGTTTCAGATTAGTGTTTCTGGCATAATTAAATCATTTCAGGTTCAGACCCCATTGTGCAGGTATTCCCTTCCCAGATGACAGGACAGTGGTGTACAGCTCAGCTGGTGAGGCAAAAGCAGCCCTATTACTAACTTGCAGGAGCTTGTTATCTCCAGGACAAACAAGCGGGTTGCAGTTGGGCTCCCCACTTCTCCCTGGCTACCGAGGCAGTAGATTGCAGGACCAACTTCGGCAGGGCACTGCCCTGTGGTCTCAGGGACACGGTGAGATGAAAATGCTCAACCTTTCACAGGAGGTAATGAGCAATTTGCAGGCAAATCAGATCCATTGCTATCTGCTTGTTCCCTGACTCCAAATAAAACACGGATTAGGTATGAGGTCCAGGGAAAGCCAGAGCCAGATGCCTGCCTAGCCCAGGAGTTTGAGGCATGCCTCTCCCCAGGAGTGACAGAGAATAGTTGGGGACAAATCTGAGAAGTGGTGGGGTGTGACAGACTGCCAAGCTTCAACCAAGTCGGTACATTTCCACTAAGCAGAAGCCACATCTGGTTTTGGAGCTGCAAGATGAGGGTTCTATGTCTTCCCTGCAGGAGTGTGATTTATCTAGCAATTGCTCTTGTTGCCTATGGCATATGAATCGGTTAGACTGCTGGGATATCGCCTAGCAACTTTGCCAGGGACACTGACAGTTCATTTGTGAAGAGCCTCAACCAGCTGGGGTGTGTTGCCATACTTAAGGTTTCCCCATTGCAGGTCGCCTACAGAGCCCAGCAAGGCAACACCAAGCGAGCGGTGCTGAAGATGGTGATGGTGTGGGTATTGGCGTTCCTGCTTTACGGACCTGCCATTATCAGCTGGGAGCATATATCGGGCCGGAGTATCATACCCACTGGGGAATGCTATGCTGAATTTTTCTACAACTGGTATTTTCTCATGACAGCCTCTACGCTGGAGTTTTTCACCCCTTTCATCAGTGTAATGTTTTTCAACCTGAGCATTTACCTGAACATACAGAAGCGGACCAAAATACGCCTGGATATTTTCCATGAAGTGCACAACCAGTCCTTCACTGAAGAGATGGAAATGAGCCCAGAAGCAAAGCTTTCTTTGAAATGCTGTAAGTGGGAGCAGAAGGAGCCAGCTGAAACCCTCGATCTCTCTAAGAGCAAAGCTCAAGAAGCAGCCTCCACTGCCAGCCTGGGTGCCAAAGACCTGCTGTCAACAAGCTCCAAGAACTCTGGGAAACCCAAGTGTTGCAACAAGAAGAGCTGTAAAAATTCTGCATCCGCTCTGTCCTTAGAGAAAGGGATGAAGATCGTGTCCCAGAGCATGACTCAACGCTTCAGGCTCTCTAGAGACAAGAAGGTGGCTAAATCACTGGCAATCCTCGTGGGCATTTTTGGGTTTTGCTGGGCACCATACACTCTCCTGATGATCATCCGCGCTGCCTGCCACGGCCGCTGCATCTCTGACTACTGGTACGAGACATCCTTCTGGCTGCTGTGGATCAACTCGGCTGTCAACCCTGTCCTCTACCCGCTCTGCCACTACAGCTTCAGAAGAGCTTTTATTAAACTCCTCTGTCCCAAGAAGCTGAAGGTTCAACCTCACGATCCCCTTCAGAACTGCTGGAAGTGAAGGCAGCCCTGCGTGCAGATGAGAAGAGCCTTCCTTTCATACACTCGCGTTATGGAAAATTACTGTAGCTCTTGCTTCCTTGGAAGAGTCTGGGACACACGAGGAAGGCAGCAGCAAGACCACTGTTCATTTATTCTAGTCTGTCAACAACAAAATCACTCAGAATAGAAGGGTAAGGGTATTTTTAACCTTAACCATAGGCAGTGAAACCTGTGTCCTCTGTCTGCAGGTGCCACCAAAGGGCTCTGCTGCCACCTAGGCACCCAGAGCGGCACCAGCCTTTTGCTAAAATAAAGACTGAAAAAGAAAAGCTAACAAAAATCAATATCTAACCTAAAACTACTGGACTAAACTACCGTTTACCTGTTTGCAGACCTGATTTTTCCCATAAATGGGAGCGTTTTTTCCTTACATGTAAGATACTACATGTATAGGATGATACAGAAGGAAAAGAACAGAGCTCAGAAGGAAAACACCTCATTTACCATTGTTGCTACAGCAGCTACAGCCATGATCTCGATCCCTGTTGCGTGTGGTGCAATAGATGTCCCTTCCACTCCCCAGGAAGGGACAAATCTCTGCCCTAAGGAGTTTACAGCCAGACTCGGAGGTGCTGAGCATCCCAAAGGACCCTGTTGGCATTCCCTGATTCTTGCTTCCACACTGACCTGGTTTCCTTTGCGTCCAGCCACACACCAACTGATGCTCCTGGCAGACCCAAAGAAAGGGCTGCTGTGCCTGCGTGACAGGTGCCAGCAGGGTCTCAGCTTCTCCACAGTCTCCTTCATGATGACCCAAAGACATTTGAAAATCTCTTCTGCAAGATCTTAAAAATATTCTTTTGGCAATGTGCTAGAGAATGACAAGCACTGGGAGAAGTGAAGCTTGTGTTCCTTTAATTTTTTTTTTAGCAAGTTCCAGAACTCTTGCATGTTTCCTTTTAAAATATGTAGTTTGAACAGAGACCTGGGTTAAGCTGATCCAGGCACCATAAGCATTGATTTATTTATTTACTAGGCAGTCAACTAATTCCACAGATAGAGCATCAGATTTAAGAGACCAGGGCTCTATCCTCAATCTTAACATGAGCATTTATCTCTGCTCGCCATCTCATGCTTCACCATACTTGCCCATTTCTTCTGTAACCTCTTTGGGCACAGAGGTAATATGACCATAAAGCAAGAGATTTCAGTTCCCCATCGCTGTTGGCACTGCTCAGTGATACAGTAATATCAATATGTAATTAGTTGCCATGGCAAACACTCATATTTAACAGTAATGTACAGGGAAGGTCAAGATCATAAGTCTGAAAACTCCATTTACAAATAGAAACCCAAACGCTGTAAAGTTAGTACCCAAAAGCTTATGATGTTGTGATTGCCAATTACACTCAGCTGTTGTAAGCAAACTGCCTCTTGGCTGCTGCTAGGAATAAAAGAAAACGCTGTCCAACTTTGTTCCAGTGCCAGGTGTTGAGTAGATCAGTATTGCCATCTGAAGTCTGGTTTTAAATGATGTCTTGTTTTTGTGTGTAGGATATTTCAGTCTTGTGACATGTTCAGTCAGACCGTTATATATGGGTTAAAATATATCCTATGAATTAAGTGTACTAAGAACTGACAGTACGTACTGTTGAGCCTGCTTGTACCCTTCTTGTGTCTGCTACCTTCTGAAAACTCCAATAAAGTATTTTTGTACAAAGCTTGCCAAATATTTCATGGTAGACAGAGTGTTGCTGGAAATGATAAATTCCAACTGAAAACAAAACATCTACGGATTCGTCTGAGGAGACAGTTAAACCCTATACATTTTGTAAAAAACCAGCTCCTGAAGCAGCTGAATTTCTCTTGCCTCTGATTAGCAGGCTCCTCACAGCACACTAAAGGCGTGGTGAGAGCACACCACTCAATTCTTTCCAACTCTGCTTCATTTTCCAGAGCATGGTGCATGCAACTTGGATCTGAAAAGGTTCCATTACCACTAACTCTCTCATGACTTACAAAATCTGCTGGCCTGCCTAAAAAAAAGCCAAAGTCATAATGTGAACAAGGTACTAGTTTCCAGCTGTGGTTCTCTTCATTTGTTCATGGAGAGAGGTGAGGCTACTTGATCGTTCAGTCTGATAAAAAGAAAAGCTACCTGCTGTGTCACCAGCAGGTTTTTCCCTACATCCACTGGTAGTAATTTTCTTCAAAAGTGACAAGACCAGCTTTAAATTTCAAAGTGCCTTTGCAAGCACATGGCCCAGGAATTCCTTCCTTTCACATGTCCACAGTCAAGGAGCTAAAGCTGTAAGCAAAATACCCAGTTTTAAGGGACACATAAAGTTCTCAATACTCACAGGGAATTTGGTGGAGATTGGTTTTGCTTTCAGTGATTCATACGACTACGATGTATCTGCACTAAAGTGCTTATGCCATCTGGGCAAGTACCACACTACTGACATCAACATAATTCTGTATACTGTAAATAATGGCACTTTCTCTTAGCTTTCAGAATGTGCTTTGGGTCTTAAAGTCCTCTCCTGAAGAGTGAAGAAATGGACACATTTCACAGTGAGCCTTTTGCACAGCATTTTTATGGTCTCTGACCTCCACATGGGCAAAATTACATAAATTTATCTGAAAGTAATTTTATTCATTGGAGGATTTCGCTGTGAAGATGCTTATATTCCTTCCTGAAATAAGAGCTCTTGCTTTGCCAAATAAAAAAGAACAATAACTGCTTATGCCTGGATGTGAGGTCACACCTGAGCCTGGTTTTCATCCTGAAAATGTTACAAGCTGAAGTTTCCGAATAGCTGATGACTAATTCAAATATGCTTAAAAGAGTATTTGAATTCTGCTGATTTTTAGTGTTCAGAATATAAATGTCTGTATGCATTTGGAAGAGGCAAGGACCAGGGAGCTTCTAGGCATAACCAGATACAAACTGGGAAAACACATTACCATTGGACAAGGCAGAGCTTCTTGTCAACTAGCCTAGCAAGACACCTATATATTTTTTGCTACCAATGCCTCATTCCTATTGTCTAGACATGAACCGAGCATGCAGGACCTGTTTTTGGAAACCATGAAAGACCACTTGCTGTTATTATAAATATGCATCAAATACTTGTGGAAGCACATAGGCTTCCACACAGAAAAGAAACCCAGCTATGTCCAGAGAGAAGCATCCAATTGATGCCTGGAGTGTTGGTAAACAATGTTCCTGCAGCTGTAAATTGGACCCGGGAGCTTTTTAAAGAAACAGGCTAAGTGAGTTCAAGCAAGACCAGCACGGAGGCAATGCCAGTTCCCTTCTCTTACCACAAACCTACACTCTGTTAATGTAAAGGCCACCAGAGCGAGGTCTGCAGTCCTCTCGTGGAGCAGCGCCTGCATATCAATAAATGATCAAAGAACATTTGTCAGCACAGCTACTTTCTTTTTGGCTCTGTAATGCTTCCTCCCTAATCACCAGTAATGAGAGATCTCTTTACACAGACAGGAACTTTGCTCTCACTGCCTCTTTTCAGCACCCTGCCTCAATTACCATCCCTTATTTGTTAGCTCCAACCTGTAGTTACAGAAATTGCTCCATTGTTCCAGAGGCATCACTGAAGCTTCATTAGCTCAAGTAGGAGGCTGGAAAACAAGAGAGAATGCAAGAAGGACCTTTTGTTGAAAAGCACCTGTGTGGGATAATTAATAAGAATTGCCGAGAGGGATGGGCTTTGAAATCGGGAAGATGTGATTGTATTTTGATTTGAAAGAATGTCAATGATTTGCCTTCTGTGTTTGTAAATGAACATTCATTTTCAGAGCGGAAACAGGATGGAAGGACAGTAAGTTAGTATCCTTGCTAGAAAGAAGTTTTAACAACATGATTTAAATGAGGGAGGATTACTTTTTCATAACCCCAGCTCCCATGCGGTCATGCCAGCACAACTCTGCAGTACAGATGTGGTCTTGGAAGAGACCTCCTCCACTCTAGAGAGCTCATTCTGCAAAGAGATGGGATGCAATTAGCTTTACTTCTGATATGGGAATTGCAGGCCAGAACGAAAACACTTCGCTAGCCACTCTGGATGAGTGCCACAAAAGGGAAAAGCTCTTTTAATTCCTAACACCACAAACCTAGTCGTTCTCACACAAGATTTCACAGATGTCCTTGTGGATCATAGGGAACTCACAGCACTCCTACGTTCCCTTAACCTTGACTTAAATCTCCTTTCCTCCTTACCATCGCACAACCTGCCAATATAGTTGTATTTGCAGGATTAAGAATTATGGGGTTTAGAAAAACAACAAGGAATTCTGCAGGGTGAAAGGTGCTATCTATAACCTGGTACCATTATTTTATTGAGATAGAAAACCACTGTTGGCATTCACTTCAACAAACCCAGCTGCTACCTGGGAGAGGAAGACGTGTTCATAGCTCAAAAGCAAGAAAACTCAGGTCTGGCCCTAAACATCTTGTTGTGAGCTCAGGAATGCTGATGACTCATTAAATCAGCACCACTTTTATTGCTATAGTCCAGGATGCGTGAGCATTGCTTATTACCAGGTATTTACAGGCCCCACATTTTTACTCCATAATTTACAAGCTGCTTGCACAGTCTGGATACAAAAGGGAACTAACATTTAATCCAATTACCAAACATTATAGGTAGAGCTGTGCACACACATTTGTGGGGGAAGAACAAGACTATTATTTTTCCATTTGTAGAATTCCACAACAGTTTTTAAAATTACCCAGATGCACCAAGCGAGAGTTTTTGTTGTGTTGTAAAGGCTTTTCTTATCTATCAAATCCCTGTCAATGATTCCTAGGGCCCCCTGCCATAACATACAACAATTAGAGAGGGCAAGGGAAGGGTGTGAAGGCAGGTAGCTGCAGTGCATGTATGCCATCACAAGTCTCTCTCCTGTGCATGTAAATGCACAATTCATGACAAAAATAGAGGTTTTTATAGGCAGACTGTACCCAAAACTTCATCATCTGTACACAGATGCACAAAAATGCATCTGTGATGTGACACTGACTTTTGAATAATTTCTAGTACAATATCCTAGGATTTAGCAGCACAATTACCACTGAAGGAAAACTGATTCCAGAGTACTTAATAGTCTAATTCAAGATCTCTCCAAGCATTTACAAACAACAAGCTCTCTGCTAGAAGGGCAATGACAATTCTGGCAAATTTTTTAGCTGTTAAGTAACAGCTCACACACAGCTTTAGTCATTAAAAGCTGTTTATTGAACAACAAACAATAATGAGAGATGCATATATAATTCCTTGAACATGAGGTTGCATGTACACCCTGCGGTGTTCATGAATTGATGATGGATTGACAAGGCAGAGCAATTACCCGCCATTATGAAAATAATTTACACTCTAAGGAGGCCACATTTAATGGACCATTACAGCTAAAGCACTGTTTAATATCTGATACAGCTTGTATTCAAAATACACAGGGATAAAATAATATGGATAATACTTGCACGAAGCCCAATGGTAAGTGCTCTCAGAACTAGGAATTAAGCTGCTATTCAAGAGCTTTCATGAAAGTAACAAGCAGATCTTTTGTTGCTGCTGTCAATAGTTTTAATCAAAATGAAGGTCACAAAGTACTTTATAGGACAGAAGAATGCTGACATGTTGCTAATTCTAGAGTAGGGGAAAGACTGAAGTCAAACACGCATGGATGGCTGATTGCAAGTATGCAGCAACAAGGTAAATTAAAACCTCAGCAAAGGACCAAAATGCCCAACGTATCCTCTTGGAAGTTCTCACTGGGTAGAACTCATGCAGACTGAAGTGTGCTGAACAGTTCACCTATTTCAGAAGAATAAAGAGCTGAAATGCCTCACAAATTCCCCCTCAGAAGTTCCCCATGCTCCTGACCTCTGCTTCAGAGTGACCATCTCAAAAATGGTGACAAGTTATCAAATGAGCAGGTAATAAAACAGAATTGCCTCCTCCACACCAAAGCAATACTAAACATGAACTTTAGTCTAAATGCCACTTGTACAACCATCTTTGAAGAGGTATTTGTACAGCGACAGGATCCACCAAACTGCCGTCGAAAAACAGATATATTAACTACCAAAGACAAGAGCAAGCATAAAACATTTTCTGAGAAAATCTGAACAAATTCCTTTTTTATTCAATTACATTTGTGACCCTCCACAATTATTTTCTCCATTAATACGTAAGCACCCAGGCTTTACTATCACAAAAGTGTGAATATAGCTATTTTTTAGCTGGAATAGTCACTAAAAGCAAATTTACAACTGTGCACTCATTCATCAAGTGGCCTGGTTAGTTAAATGTACTAATAGTTCTATTCCACACTAAATACATTAGGAAATTAACACGTGTAGCACTAACTTAATTTAGTCTTAATATACAGTTCCAGAACTGTTCTGTGTTGAACCATTTCATAAGCTACTTCAATACATTCATTAAACACTAAAAAAATCCCTGTCTTTAGAACATTTAATTAGTGCTAATTGACACGAATTAACAGCACCAATTAATAAACATGTTTCACTTGGCAATTTTTGGTATCTATCTACAAATCAAGTTTTATTTACTGTGAAAAAAATCGTGAATGCCTTAAAATAGTTGGGAGATATCTTGAGTCACCTCACAGAAATACTGAAGACTTTTGGGGAGGGCAGAGGTGAAGCAGCACACTGAACTGGGCATCTCTTCAGTGAGTGGTGTATTTCTGCGCCTCTCTGCACACATTTAGATGAAGTACTTCGAAGCTACAAATGCAATAGGATGTATATGGTTAGCTATAAGTTACACTTGTACAAGGAACCTAGAATAAAAACAGTAGTGTTACAGGACTAGCACTACACTAATTTTTTTTTCAAAATTCCATGTCCTCTGCCTTGGTACATATTTCCTACGTGGCTTTGCAGGTCACTGGGGTGCAAATCCAGACAGATATTTAAACTCAGAATTTCTAAAATTCAGTAAGAAGTAGGCTTATCCCAGCTTGGCTAGACTTGGACCTCAGCCTCCTGTGATTCAGTTTCTACCAGTGAAAGGTTAAAAAATCACTCTCAAACATTAGGTACTGTAATATTATTAAAAAAAAAAAAAAAAGACGTAAAACACATGAAATTTTCATCCCTCAAAGCCATTTTCCTAATGGCAATAAATTAGTTAATGAGGCTAGAAAATTTCAGTTGATACAGAAATAGAGATGAGTTAGCTTACTGAAATAAAAGACATTTTTATATCTATAGTTACAGGGACCATAAGGCCTCTGCACAGCTAGCATGGGACTTAAACCATCGCACAAATGAGCAAGTTTCATAACCACAACTTCTGGCACCAAAGTTACCAAATGTTACCGGTTTTTGTTTTTCTAGACAGAGCTCACTGTCCCAATAATTGTTGATTTGAACTACTGTTCTAAACTTCCATTACATGTCTGGTGTGGGGGTGGGTAAATGGAGAAAACAAACATTTTCTAAAATAATGCAGTAAAAAAATGTTGATTTAATACAGTGACCTTTTACCAGGTTACCCTGTAAATGTGATAAATGTGTGTGCTGTCTGGACAAAGCAATCTAGCTGCCCAAACTCATCTTCCTGATTTGTAACAGAGGAAAACAACAGGAAATGAATAGCCACAAAACAGTATGATTTCATGAATAAGATAATCAAAATATGGATACTTCATCTGTAATATCACAGATGTCTTTTTGACAACCAGTGTTTTAGCAATTACATTGCCTCATGCAAATATTTTTCTTTATAAGCATTTTCCAGTTTTATTGGAAGATGAATTTATCTAGATTTAGGCAGTGAACAGCTAACTTCTATCGATGGTTGATAAGTGTGTGTGTACAAAGGAAGCACTGGGTGGGGAGTCACGTCTTTGGGAAAAGCGATGTTCCGATCTCAGTGGTAATTAAGCACCGTGGAACCAAAGGTCAAGATTCAAATGAGAAATATTGAAAACTATGACCAAGCTTTTCCATACACTAAAATTGATACCAAACCATACATGTTTTCCAAAACATTGACTCTTACCTACACAGTAATTGACTATGGATTTCTCCAGTTACAAAGACAAAAAGGCACCCACTGAGGATCTGAATAACAAAAGATAATTTGTTCTGCGGTTAGTTTTTAGCCCAGCTTTTCAGCCAGCGCTAATACATCTGGATCCAAGTGCATTTCTAACGCACACATTAAAAAAGGTGATTTAGTCTGTGTAAAACACTTTCAGCATACGCGAATGAGCACAAGGCTCTCATGTTTTGAGTCTTATTTTACCCAATAATGATGACATAAAATAACAACATTTGAGTATACTGCAATGCTGCATTTAGGTTAAAAATTAAAACCACCTGGGCCTGGGTCACCACTGTATTACGCTAGAGTGACTCAAATTAAAATTAATGGAATGTTACCAGAATAAAATGGATTGTAACAAAGTAACCAGCCATATCCTTACTGAAATTGAGCATACAGATATGAGTTAGTTATTAAACCGTAATTATATGGTTTAGCAGCAGGGCTAGTCTTTTGTCTTCACTCATCATTGAGGAAATACATATGTAATACACAAATACTTCCACCTCTGTGACTTAACAGTACAGCAATGCGTAAAGAACAGAGCCTAACCAAGGCAAGCACACTTCAAGGAGTCAAAGTGATATTTCACATAAACAAGGGCAGAGAGAAAAAAAAAACAACCAAACAAAAAAACAGACCTGTGGATAAGAAATCAGACGCTGTTAAAGCCTCCTTGGAAAATTCTATTTCAATCAGGAAAGAGGAGATGAAAAATTACTCTCAGTGGGAAAATGAAGGACAACCACAATTTCAATATTAAAACAAGGTCGATAAAAATCTCCCAGCCTTTGTCCTACCAGCTATGTTTTATGTCTCTGAAAAATGGCCACATACCACATAATACATTTCAGAACCACATAGAGAAAAATCAAGAGTGCAGCCTGAAAGTAGCTTTGTTCTATTATCGAATTGCAAAGTCATCCCTTATCATTATTGGCACACATATATAACTTCCCCTCCAAATATTAATCATTTCAGTCTTCCCAGACCTCTGCAGTGCAGGCACAATTAATCCCTATTTAACAAGATGGGGAAACTTGTTAATGGCAAACAGCATTGGAAACTGCAATATGGAAGTCAAACAGAAGGAAATACAGCTGTTCTTTAAAAGCCAGACACACATCAACATCAGAATTAAGTTTTAATTTATATCAAACCCATTTTCACAATGGCGATGAACTTCATTATTAACAGAAGTGGTCCAAAACAAAAATAAAACTTTCAGAAGAACAACAGGGCTGGAGACCTATTGAAGAAATGCTGAGCTCCAACCTTACCTCTTCTCCCTGCACACACTGCACAATGTACTACCTCTCCCAAAAAAATCTCAGCTCTCGTAACTGGCACGCGAGACAACCATCTCCAGAGTATGGGCTACGGTATCCGCAAAAAGAAGAGCTCCCAAGGTAAAGGTAATCTTCCTCTTAGCAAAAATCTACTTTTACACAACAATGATATTCATAGGAAGATTAAGCCAAAGCATACATTCATTGTTTCCATTACAGAGTTAACAGTTCAAACAACACATGAGCATTCCAGCAGCCTTTCTGCTCCCTATTTATGTTCCACCTGCCATTCAATTAAAAACTCAAAGTCCCACACCTGCAACGCACCTAACCTCTGGTCCCAACATTAACCTTACATTGCAGGGGTCGGCCAGTGAGCCCAGATAGCAGCATCCTGTGGAAGACAAGATGGCAAAGCAGTTAGGTTGGTGTTCTGTATCTAGTACCTCATACAAACATGCAAACTATGGCAAGGTCTCGTTCTACCAGCACTAGCATCTCTGGTTCATAGCCACTCCTGTAATTCTGTAATTGGTATCAATATTTAAAAACAACAGGTTACGAGCTTTTAATATGTTCAAGTCAGAATACCTATTCACTTAACACAAATCTATTTAAAAATAAAAATCACTATGAAGAGGCTTAATAAATACACATACAGTGGAAGAAATTTTCCTTGCAATGGAAAAGAAATCAAGTGAGATTTGACACTTCTGGAAGTGTTCACTTTTCATTGCATTCAAGGAACTGGTGACCTACCACTACCTGAATATCACAACCCTAACCACACATATGATCAGGACAACCACAGGCAGGCATTGGAGAGCATCCGGCATCATGTCATACATCTGCCCCGTGCTGAGACCCGGAGCAGTGCCATCTGCACAGCCCTGCAGTTTGGGAAGCAGGGTGGTGGCAGGCCTTGCTCTCCTCCCAGCCTGGTGCCCCAGCAGGGGCAGATGTTGAGCAAGGGTCTCATTTTTATTGCTGTCAGTTCAATTCATTGCAAACACATTCTGATTCACCTTTACAAAAACTATATAATTTTTAAAAAGTGCTTAATGAAACTGTGTAAGTAAAGCAGATTGCAAAATATACCATGCTTAAACACACTGATTCAACATTTTATTTACTGTACTGAAATGAGTCCTCAATACCCATATGTTTAAAAAGTGTGGTCTTTCTTAATGCTTGTTTTTACATTAACACTTCATTTTCTTTTTCTGTTCAATTGACACCACCTACACTTTCCAGGAACATACAAAGGGGGAGAGGATTGCAAATAAACATAAAAGCCACAGAATTAGCACTACAATACTCTTGTAATCATGTACTTAAAAATGCATTAAAAAGATGAGAGCTAGAACTGTAAAGTGCTAAACAAAATTATAGCTCAGGCTTCTCTAGGAAATACAAAATAGACTGAACTTCAATTCACAATAAAATAAGGCTTATTGTGAGAATGAGAAATAAAATCCCTCCTCTCTTTCCTCTTGTCAACTTGAAAATCAAAGACAACATCAAAGGCTTCAGCAGAGAAAAGCAAAAAGCTAGTTAAGGAAAGTCATGCAGAAGAAAGCTACCAAAGGCCCTCCAAAACCAAAACAAGCCTGCCCACCTACCCCACCCCTGGACAAAAAAAATCCCCAAAACAGTGGGAGGAAGTCCTATAGCACATCATTCTTCTCCAAAATAATTCATCATTTTCTATCTTAACCTGATTATTCTTCTCTGCTCCTAGACATGAGTTTCCCTTGCAAATACCTTATTTTCAGCAGAACCAGAGGTTACTCCTCAGTTCTGAACCTCATAATTAGAAAGGGATGCAAGAGATCTTCATCCCAAAACTGAAGGAGCATGATGGAGAAACATGACTCAAGCTGTTAACTCAGCATTGTGCTGAGCAGCACGCAGCCACCCCTTTGGTTTGGCATTAACATGGGGACCTCTAGCATGAGGTTGCTCCATTTGGTATAGATGTATACTGACTACAGTACATTCAAGCTCCTACAAACTGTTGTTCCAGCGCTAAAGCTGGAGCTATTTGGCACTTTTCATCGACAGATGGAGTATATGCTCCTGTAAAGCCTCTTTGAACACTATAAGCATGTGGTTAGGAACTTGGTACAGGTGGCTGAAATGTTAAGAACAAAGACATCAATTATATGATGAATAGGACATTCTGTTATGCTGTCTAGCACCCTGCTGTACCTTTTCCACATCGGTACACAAAATACTCTCCAAAAACTGAGGTTGCATGAGCACTAGGAAGTAAGTGTGAAAGCTCCTTTGAATATAGAGGCTTTAAAAACAGCCTCTGTCATTCTCAAAGTCAGTGAAATACTAAAATGGAGTCAGAGAGCACAATGTGTTGTACGTATCAAATGTTCTGCAAAGAAGCTGCACCAGCTTTTGTATTTAGGCAATCTTCTCCTGGTTTTATTAAATGTGGATGAAAAACATGTAGCAATAGAAGCAAAAACAACAGTGAAGCCTAAAAATGCTGCACAAAACCCAACAGAAGGACAGTACCGAATATTAACTTCTACCTAATTCAGTTTGGCAAATCCTGGGGATGAAGCAAGTAAGAAACAAACAGGAGAGCATCTTTGGGATTTGTTTTCATTTTTTTCTAATCATATTTATAACAATATCACTGCTTATAATGCATAAGGTACTTTCCACATCTGATCACAGATCGAAATACTCAAGAATGTGAATTTAGGATGCACATAATTTTTTTTTTTCCTCCTTCCAGTACAGTTCACGGTAGTTCTGGTTCTACCACTTGACTGGGCTTCGCCCTCGTGATTGTTCTGTCTTCACATAAGAGTCATACAGTTCTCTCAAGTGCAAGAACAGTTCCTCCAGGTTGTCCCCTCTCAATGCAGACAATGCAATGACTCGGTCATCTATCTGTTCTTTAAGGAGTGGCAGATTGATCTTGGACTCAGCAAGGTCAATCTTATTCCCGATGACAACACAAGGCCTTTCAGACAATCCTCTTTTATATTGTTCCAGTTCATATTTTAAGTCTTGCAGCTGAATCCATGGCTGAGACACAGAGAGATCCACCACATACAAGAGAAAGCGGCAGCGTTCGATATGCCTTAGGAAGGCCATCCCGAGGCCCCTGTTTTGATGAGCACCTTTTATTAGGCCTGGAATGTCAGCAACTACAATGAGAGAAATTCCACAGTGAATCCAACATATTGAACGAAAAACCAAACCCAGTCTTTTACTGGCCAGTGCAAGTACTTCTAGAATTACATCTCAATGCATCAATATTAAAGCATACCTCATGCAAAATTTGGCTGCTATTATCTTTTAAAACCCCTAAATTTTGATTATTCCAGTGAAGACGGAATACAGATTGCTAGTTTGATATTAAGGGCACATACAAGTGAATGTAAGATGGGTTTTCAGTTTTGTTTTGTCTGAAGTTCTTTAGAACTAGCAATAATTCTACAGAACTGCTAAACTTCTGCAGCATTTTGAAGAATAACCCAGGTGACATAAATTGCTATCAAAGTACTCACAACATACTACAATTCCTACCTGCTACTTGTTCATAGTCTTGATACTGTACAATGCCGACGTGGGGATTTAGGGTTGTGAATGGGTAGGCAGCCACTGCTGGCTTTGCATTGGAGATCGCTCTCAAAAGTGATGATTTACCAGCATTGGGAAAGCCCACCTGGAATACAAACGCTTATTAAAGCCACTCTTCTAGGTTAATCCCCACAAAAAAGGTAAGCTTTTGCAGATGCAACAGGGTTCTTCCAGCACAAATATAACAGCATTGATTTTGTGTACTTAGTTGTGCAAAGCATCTTGGTTTCCCCTTTTTGTTTTTCCTAAACCCTGTTTTATTTGTATGTATAATTTCTCATAAACTTCAAATAGCCCAAAGACAGAAGGATTCCCTTAACTTTTTTTGTGCCATCTTAAGTATTTACTTCGCTCAGAGCCAAAATGGTAAGATCTCTTACACTTAAGAGCATACACTAAATCTGGAACTAACAAAGTCAAGTGTTTAACATCTGTAAAAAGAGAAATATAGGGATGAAATGGAAGATGATTTGAACTTTAGCAATTTTATTTAAGAAAAAAAACCCAAGAAAACAGAAACTAACTGAGAAGAACTTTCCATACTGCACTGTTCACCAGCAGATTCAGGAGACAAAGCCTGCTGTACATCATCCGTGAGTCTGATAATCACTGATGAATCTTGCACGTTGCTTTTCTATATATAGTTTTGATTTTAGTGAAAGTAGGAGGACGTCAAGTAGCAAGACAGTGACAGGTCTGCAAATCACTTTGGACACCCTTCCACCAAGTAACAGCAAGGAAGCATCAAACTGCATCTCTAAACAAGCAAGCCAAAAGGCTAACAAAAATGTTATCAAACATTATTTCTTCAGTTAGTCAAGTGTCATCCTACAACGACAAGGAAGTTGAAGAACCACAGTGACACTCACCAATCCGGCATGAGCTGTTGTCTTGAGTTCCAGATGGAGGACCCTTTCCTGACCTGGTTCTCCTGGTGTAAATAATGTTGGAGCTCGGTTTTCATTGGAAAGAAAAAAGCGATTACCTTTCCCTCCAGCTCCTCCATAAGCTGCAACATACTCTTCACCATGTTGAGTGAGGTCAGCCACAACTTTCCCTTCCTCCTTAACCAATGTACCTATAGGAAC
The DNA here is from genome assembly GCA_013400615.1 of Syrrhaptes paradoxus. NCBI lineage: Eukaryota > Metazoa > Chordata > Aves > Pterocliformes > Pteroclidae > Syrrhaptes > Syrrhaptes paradoxus. The sequence goes on along the minus strand of VZTO01013098.1, from coordinate 24,585 downwards.
CTTAAAGTGGAAATGACAGCGTTACACTAAAGCTCGAAGTCTGCAGCAGAGCTGTCTTCAGCAGATCCTTTACCAGCTGATTTCAGATTTGTTTGAAATCATTCCTCCATCTTCTCAAGCTGGGGAATCCAAACAGAGAAGTGTACTTCATAAGGCTCACTTTCTGTATGCAAACAGCACTGTCAGACATTTACACTTTGTTAAAATGTTAAAAGGAGGGAAAGAAGGTTATGGTACTGTTAGGCAAAGAGGCCTAAGCACAGCAGTAAGCTAAGAAACATATTGTAGGTGTGTACCCAAACAGGCACATTGAAGAAAAAAACAAGAATGAAAGAAAAAAGTCTGCTATTTAAGAAGTTCTGTGTTGTGACTGCTCTAGGCATATGATCCCTAGAAGGAAAGCAAATCAGAACCGTATTTGTTTTGGCCAGATGCACCTTCCAAAGAAGTCTAATTTTTACAAACAATTTAAAGCAGCTTAATCTGCCTGTGAGCCAACCAGGCCTGTCTCAGCAGAGACAGTACACAAGGCTTCCCCAAAAAAACACACATAAGACTTTCTCATAATAAGGCCATCCATCTTGAAAATTAGCAATGTTAACACAAAGCTAACACACTAGCATGCAAACTTAATTTACTTACTTTAACATACACATATGCACCATTAGCTCCGTAACAGTTTTTACTTCCTCCTCTCTCTCCATGAAAACCCTGATAGAAGGGGAGGACTGAAGAAAGCGATTTCGTTTGCTGGTCAGCTGTAAAGCAAAACATGCACATTTTAAACACATTGTTTTAGTAGAACAGGCACAGAAGAGCAACCTCTTGGCTGTTCTTTTCCTTTTTGAATATCACATGAACACATAGCCTATTTACTGCATCAAAAATAACACACCAGGGAAGACTAATATTAATGTAAGTTATGATGAAGTTTAACTGCCTCTGCTTATCTGCCTAGGTTTATTAACCATGCACTTCATTAAACAGTCATTCCAAAATCAACCATTATAGAATACTCTGGAAAATTCATTTGCTAGATTAGCAGATTGTGCAGCAGGGTGGTGGCAGAAGCAGCTTTATCTATCTTAAGAGTAAAATTTTATCAAATCCCAGCCTTATCATAACATAGTCAGGCACCAGGCACTAAAATACATGCAAAATATCTTGATTTTCAAAATGCTTTACAAAGCTGTCAGTGTCATTTATGTCTCTGTTACCACAGCTCGGAACAAAGCTTAAAAAGCAAAGACATCTTATACAAAAATATCCATTTGAACATTTTTGACATTTACGTTTACCATTTCCCACTATACATGCAGTGTTGTATTTGCTGGGCAGTGGGGTGTTAAGCAATAGGACAACATGAAACAAAACAGATTTATTGAGTTTTACCTTTCAAAATGACATGACCCCCATCACCTCCATTTCCACCATCAGGACCTCCAAATATTTTTCTGGGTTCGCTATGAAAAGAATGGCCTCCTCCTCCTCCATGTCCTCCAACCACACGCACTTTCCGGTGATCCACAAAATAGCGTGTCTGTAACAAGGATGGATTTTGGATGCTTTAAGTACGGTTTATCAGAGTCATCTTCCAACAATTTGATGGTTCTGCAAAACTTAGTAATATGTTGACCTGCTATGATGAGTTCCATTCAACAGCAAAAAAAACCCAAAAACCAACAGAACTCCGATTTCAGATTTTGATTCACAGATCAACTAAATACAGCATACTAAGTATAATATTAAAGAAAAACATATCTCATTTTTCAAGTATTTTTGAAGAACCCCCCTCTGCTTATCTGCCTAGGGTTATGTTGATATAACCTAGTGCAGCAGCTCAGATACTAAAAGTGCAAAATTCACATTAAGGCAATTAATAACAGGAAGAGTAAGTATCCTTTTAATACAGTCATATGATGCTGACAGGTAGCTCAAGAGAGCTACCACTCTATAAGCCAAAATCATTCAGTAACTGTGTTCCTACTCATGAAAACAAAAACTGAAAAAGAATTATATACACAAACATTTTATTTCTTTAAATCAAACTGAAATTTGCCAAAAAAGACACAGTGCATGTATGGAAGGGATATTTTCATACTGATACATGCTTTCCACACCAAGTGATGAAATTAAGGCAAACTTAAATCTTCTAAGAATTAAGAAAAGTATTAAAGACAAAGAATAGAATATATTTGCAAACAGAATAAGGAGAGGAAATCTTAATATATGTCACAACCAGTTGCTCAGGGCTAAAACAAAAATATAGCTTTAAGAGAATTCCACATCTTGGCTCTATTTCTGACATTAACTTAATATTTGATTTCTGGCAAACCTATTATGCTGCACTATGTTTCAGGTTTTCTGTCAGCAAAATAAGTTTGAGGATATTTACCTATCTCCAGGAAGTGGGCTGAAAACCCCAAGGGACAATATTAGAGAAGTACATTCATACAGACAGGTGAAATTGTTTACATATGGGGATGAAAAGAGAAAGCATGACCTTGATTGTGGTAACATACAAATTCTGTCAATTACTAAGGGACTTCACAGTGACAATAAGTCACTTTAATTAAATAGCCCAAAAGATACACAATAGAGAGAAAATCTTATTAGTATTATGAAAAAAAAAAAATAAATAAAAAAAAATAAAAATAAATAAAAATAATACAACTGAAAAACCCCCTTAACTTTTGATAATCAAAGTTATACTATGACCAGTGATTTCTTTAAAAGCCTCTTTTAGAAAAGTATCTGGCACCACCACACGGCAAGTCAGGAAACTATTGCTTTAAATGGGAAGTGACTTACTGATAATCAAAAAATTAAGATTTTTCCATAGACGTATAATAAGAAATAGAATACAAAGAAAAAGCTCTAGGATCCTGCAGTTTCTCTGACATGAAATGCTGTCTGTTTGGCAACTGACTACTATATGCCAGACTCCAAAACCAGTGAGAAACGAAACAGTACTGCAGCTTTAAAGCTATGTAAGGCTTTTCGCTTTCTCGACCCATGCCAGAACACTGATCGCCACTACAACCCCACTGAACATCCATTATGTCACCTGGCAGACTTATTTCCTCACTATTCAGAAAGTTTATCAGATTTTAGAAAAAAATTTCCTCACATCAGAACCATATATCCTATCACCGCCAGCAGAAAACGGCAAGGAGCAGCTGAGCTGATTTCTGGCGTGTGCCTGGGCCCTGACCGCCCAGCAAGGTAACTGCATCACAAACCAACAGCTGATTTACTTCAGGACTTACCAGTTTCCTTTCCGAAATCACTCTTTTTTGCCTCAGCCGCCTGTTCTTTGAGCACCTCGCGCAGCTTGTGGAGAAAGTCGGCTGCCGGCCCTCCACCGAGCTGAGGAGAAGGAAGGCCGGCCTCCACGGGGGCCAGCCACCCAGCACTGCCCAGCGCCGCAGCAGCATGGCACCGACCGCCACCGGGCCAACCCGCCCGCCCAGCACGGCCCAGCACCCCGGCAGCATGGCGCTGGTCACCGCGGTGACAGCCCGGCCGGGGCGCAGCCGCGTCCCGCCCCGCCGCTGGGAGCCCGCCCCGCCCCGCTGCCGCCCGCGCACCAGCTCCGCCCTCGGCTGCTCCCTGCCGCGCGCACGCGCAGCTGCGCCGCTGTGGAGAAAGCGCGGGAAGGGGCGTTCCGCGCGCCCTGACAGCTCGGCTCCTGTCTCCCGTCAGCCCGCGAGCTCCCCTCACACCCCGGCACCCGGCCCGCCGTGCCTCTCTAGGGAGAGAGTCGAGTCTAGGCACTGGCGTATGCCCAAAGGCCCGTGGTACGCGTTGTGTCCCAGCCCAGGATCTCCCGGACACAGCTCGCTTCCGTGAGGGCTAAGTTAGTCCCGGGTCCAGCGCATCCCGGGGCCGACCGATGCGGAAAGGCGGCGAGCAGCCTGGGAAGCCCGGTTTGGGATCCCTTCCCCTCAGGGGTGCGCGGGGTGCCCCGGCCACTTCGGTCTAACGGCGCTAGAAGTCGCTGTCCGCGCAGGGAGCCTGGAGCGGGCCGCGGCCGGTGAAGTAACGCGTGTGCAGCGGGCTGTGCTGACGGACCGAAGGAACCGGGGGAGCACGGACCCGTGAGGAGAGCCTGCCCGCTGAGGAGCCCCCCTGCGCCATCAGCTGTGTGCCGCACGTCCCCTGCCCCGCGCTGGGAGGTGAGCTGTTAGTTACCGCACACACAGCGTTGGATCTTTGCGTGTCAAAGAACTGAAAGCTTGGGACAAGCTTTTGTGGTGTATAATTGTCTATGAAGTGTATCAGGAGTAGGGGAGAAGGTGCAACTCGAAATAATCTCCCTCTATCTGTTTGCTTCCACTCAAACGTCTGTGTCATAAGAAAAGTACCACCAACGTCGTTTTCAGGTAATATTTCACCTAAACCATTTTCAAGCATTCTGTATTACAAAACAGAAAATGATACAATTAATGGAAGAAGTCAAAATGCTGGCATCACTTTGTTTCCACAATACATAAAAATGGACAACACATTAAATAAACATTTTGTTATTAACAATTAGAAATATTAACACCAAAAATCATATATAAATTAGGAAATAAATGTACAAACTATTTCCAAAGTGCTCTTTCAAATACATTATATACACAACATTCAAGAAGTTCTTAATGTAAGACATTTCCGATCGATGTAATGTTGCTGTTTCATTTTCAGTGTTGTTCATATTCTCTCAAAAGTATTTCAGCACTTTCAAAAACCACATAAAACGTCTATTTCCAAGCTGGCAAAGAGCAATATTGCATTATTCTGGCTGCCTGTAATATGCATATGTTGTAAAGAAAACAATCTTACTTCTTTTCTCTTTCTTGCTATTTGAGAGTACTTATTTGTATGAAAACACCAGCAGGAAAGGCGAGAGAAATGAGGACTGACTAAAAAAAGAGTCTTGATTTTTATCAGTAATTAAAACTATTAACGTATCAAGGGCAGTGCTTGGACAACATTTAACAGTAAACTCTTTAGTTGTCCAGTTAAAGACTTTCCTCTACAGGAAAAAAGTTGAGAGATCTTTTATTTTCCTTGTGGTCTTGGTTTTTCAAAATATAAAGTACCAGAACTCAAAATCCCATAAATACACCAGTTCAGACAAACGAGAAAATCCTACAGAGGGTGTATTTACTTTATATTGCAAATTTGCAGTTAGTCTCATATTAAAAAATGCTCATGGAGTATAGCCATCCTAGCCTTTTGCCTCAGAGAAGTTTGAACATGGTACTTTGTTCAGCACTTACATAAGCACTTTATAAGTGCTTTTTTTAAACACTTTATAAGAACATATAAAACTGAATAGAAGTGACTTACATTGTTCATACTGGCTTTTACATACCACTATTTTTTATTCCTAAATTCTCCCTCTCTAGGTATTCTCTCACTGGTTGACCCCACTAATAGCTCCCCTCTCTATATACATAATATTGTTTCACAATTAAAGCTGAATTTAGTTGCTTATCTGCAATAAAGATGGATTTTTTTCTTTTACTTCTGAACTATTTCTGTCAAGCTACAAGAGAAAAATAAAAGTGATGATGAGCTATAAGAATAGTCAACCAAAAGATCTGACAATATTTATAGTTACAATGCTTGCTGGAAAATCTGAGCAAGGGCAATGGAAGAATCAGGCATAAAGAATGATGCCAGCCACCTGCTTGTGAAACTTGGCATGAAAATGTATATGCAAGTTATAAAATGTGGAGTAGCATATTTAAGACTGGAGTTTTGCCAGATGTTTTTCTCAGCTAAGCACAATATGAAGCAATATTGACGTCTAGTAGGCTGACACTGCAGATCTCAGAGCTCCCTTCTATTTTTCTTTCCATAATAGAAATACCTTCGTTTACATGGATGTATAAAAGGTGCCTCTAGTGATTAACACTTCCTTGAACATGGGTTTTGACCCTGTTTCTGTACCTTTTACAACAGAAACATGGATTTATGCAGATTATTGAATTCTAAGACTTGGGTAGTTAGCCGTGGTAGGTATTGCTGAAGTTGCAGTTAACTTTATTTTAAACATATAGCATAGAACTGTCTTCACATAAGAAATGTATCCATCCCCTTATTCTTAAAAAGTAAAGTTAAGAGCTGTGGATTTCAGAGGCTGGCAGGTAATCCTCAATGAACTTGGTTAAAGCAAGATCAATAACCTACCACAGGGTACCTCCCTGGACTGGGATGGGACTGAATGGCTTTGTATTGAGCCAGACTGGAGAATAACCTGGCTGGTTTCCAGAATGGGGCACAACTGTGATCAAATGATCCTAAAGCTATTTAGAAACATCAAGAACGGGGCGCGGGGTTGGGAAGGAAAGGGTAAATGAAAAACTTCTGCATCGTATCAACATACAGTACTATACACAGCACCAAATATCAAACCATTAAAGCATTGTCTTTTTACCAGTAGTGCACTGCTTCGTATCCAGCATGAAATGAACACTGTTCACATACAGACGCCGCTTTGTGCTAAGGGGTAACCAACATATTACAATTAATCAAAACTGCCTGTACATCCAGTTCAAAAGATGGATATACTATTGAAAGGAATCTGACACGGGATCGTATTCTTTTATTGCTGGTAATTTCCATATTGTCCCTATAAAAAAGAGAAATAAAAATGTTGGAGAATAATATATCAGGTTTACAAACAATGAGTTAGACAATTTCTTTTGGTCTATGAATTTTGAAAGAGCCACTAAAGTATCACCAATATGCCTGCACCAAATTATCAGATAGATTTACACACAGAGCAAACAGCTAAATCTGCTTTTTCATAGCAGAGCTTTAGGCAATTTACCTGCTCATAGCCGTAAGGCCTCTGTTGCTGAGCGGATGGGCCTGTCTGAGAAGCTCTGTAACTCCCATATTGCTGCCCCTGTCCCTGTTGGTAGCTGGAATACTGTGAAGAGGCTCCTTGTGCAGGACCTGAGAAGACAGTGAAACCTATTACTAAGACTTTTATTGCTAGGGGGAGTTCTCACGGTTAACATAATGTAAAACATGATGGTAACAAAGTGAGCTCTGTGAGTATGAACTGTGAGTAGATTTGCCTAGACCTCCCCTCTAGTTTTACACTACAAAGTGTTAATACTAATAATGATCTAGTTGCAGCAGTGTCAACTTCAGTTCAGGCTTTAAACTTTGCTCAGAAGATTTTATATACTTTTAAGCGATCTGCCACTCTGAAATCTGTATTGGCAGAGCTCAGTTATTACCTACATGCAAGCTACCTGCCCTTTATTTTAGTAACAATTGCACGTTTAACTTCCTATTTAATCTGGCTGTGCCACCATTAGCACTTCTGACAAGGCAGAACCTCAGAAATCTCTTGCATATATACTTCTAAAAAACATGTAAATCAGACACACAACTGCACAGGGATACTGATCTCCTTTTATTTGGGACTTCTATTTCCCTTACCGAGGAATAAAACCCCTGTGATGTTGCAAGAAATCTAAGTGAGGGAGCAGTGATTCTCTGGACTGTTGATGTTATTTTTTCATGTCAGTTGCAGAATTATTAGATGTGTTGGAGGCCTGAGAATCCAGGCAGTGACCTCCTGACAACACTTGTCAGGAAGTCAACATGAGGCAAAAGTGTATTTTCTAACTTTCTTTCAAAAGAGAGAGGGATTCAGGATGCTAACATAACAGTATGGAATGCAGAGCTATGCTAATGTATGTTACTGCCCAGAATTCCTTTTCATGCTATGCTCTTTGCCTAGTTTTGGTATGGGGATGTCCAAGGTTAATCAAGGTAACAGTTTACAGCATATTTTAGCTTAGGAATGGAGGTGTCAGGATGAATTCCTGCAAACACTTGACCAGTCAGTGACAGTTTTCTTACCGTATCCTTGCTGTTGTCCTGGGTAACTCTGTTGATTTGGGTATTGCTGCTGGGAATATGTTTGCTGTTGTGCAGCTCCCTGTTGGTATCCTGCCTGCTGCTGGCTGTACTGAGAATTTCCTAAGGAGGGAAAAATTGAAACAGTTTGTTTATACATGAGGCAGGTATTCCACTGTACATGCAAATCATAAAGAAAACAAAGGCATAAGGAGCCTTGGTCTGGAACTCATAGACAAAAACAGATGATTGCATTTTGCCCATTGTATTTTCTTCTAGATAATGATGTTTATTCATATATCTAGTTGTTACTGGTATTTTTTGAAATACCTATGATGGAAATTCCATTTGCATTCTCCTGAAACAACAAACTGAATGGAGACTATACAGACAACACTGCTTTTCCTAAATTCCATCTTGCTGTATCGTAATTAAGTTAATATTTTGCAGTTAATTTAGAGTTCAGATATCTTAATAGAATCACTGTATTACTGATGTACTACTGTTGAGAGGTTTTTTAGTGGTAGAATTGCAAACTCATAGTATTGGTCATTTGCAAATATTAGTTTAATTTAGCCCATTGTTTTTCACAATTTGTAAGGTGAATTAAGTATGATTTTTAAAAGTTTGTCCTGGAATTAACCAGTAGGCTTTCTTCCTTTAGAGAAATTTCCATTTATGGCTGCCATTTTTTTCCAGCTCTAAACCCCATTTCTGACTGCAGCACATTAGTTTACCTTTGTCGGCATAACATTTTACTTTAATACAAACATTTATATTTGCATTATATAAAATTTTTGTTAAACAGTTTTGCAGGAGTGGAGAATACTGACATCCTGGAAGTCTTTTACTGCAAAAAAGTTCAATATCCATAGCTATAATTCCACCTGGCTCAGCTACAACCAAAGGTCATTTTTCTAATGAATATGAGGCTATGCACAAGTGTTAGTGATCCCACAAGGCTGCACAGCATGTCTGCCTCACAGTACAGTTACTGACATGATTCTGTGTATATACACACTCTGATACAGTGCTGATATAAAAAAGGCTATACATAGCTGATTTCTATTTCCCGGACCCTCCTTAAGTAATAGCTGTGATGCAGAAACTGCAGGTCATGTTTTACATTTTCATAAGCATCTCATTAGTGTTTTAGGGGATTAGAGCTTTGGTTTACAAAGATTGCAATATATTTTCCTACCTCCTTCATAATAGTGTTGTGTGGAGTCATCAAATGACCTGTCATAGCTCTGCTCAGTATAGGATGACTGCTGATAGGCATAATCACCATGTCCTACAAGGAATTGCAAAGATTTATCAGATACATTGTTGATATAACTATAGATATATTGTTGAATGATACTTTATGAAGCTGCATTTGCACAAAGATGAAGCTAAGAGGAAATACTTAGATAGGAGGTCAAATACACGGCAAGGAAAGTCACACCTATGGATAAATCTCTTGCATTCACTAATCCAAACTTGGCTTTGTGCTCTTTTTGAAGCAGTTTGGATGGCAGGATGCACTGATGAGTATGTTTCTGTACCAGGCTCCCATGCCCTGGGGTTAGAATTTTCTGGCATTTACACTGGAAATGAATTGTAATGGGTTTGCCATGTCCCTGAATGTGGCAGTCGTGCTGGTCTACACTTTATCAGTATTACAGTGACTACGGCTCAGAGGAATTACCATCTGGATAATATTGCTGATTCATAGGTTCTGATGAGCCTTGTCCGTGACTGTACTGTTCACTGTAATACTCTTCCTGACCCATGTACTGCTGCGAGGAACCTGCGAGGCAAAGACAAGAGAGAGCAAACTGAGCCCGTGGACTCCTAAGGGCTGTTTTTTTCTTATCTAATTTTTTTTTAAGGAAACAGTGTCTACATCTGGATAAGTGAACAAGCTATGTATGTTGAAAGCAATTTCAAAGATGTTTTGCTCACTAGAGAAAGGAAATATATTTTTATTCTCAGTAAAAGCTGGCTGAAACTGAAATTACACAGCGGTCAGTAACATGTCCTAAAACCACTCACTTCTGTGGCAATACCGAAAGTAATGGCTACATTTCATCTACTAATCTGAGTTATTAGAAAGTACAGGAATATATTCCATGCTCAAGGACAGAGATAGAATTAAATACATTTTAATTCATGTATTAATTTGTTTCTCAGCAAAATTCAGTTTATGTTAGAATTAGTCTAGCAGCTTTATTACCTCTTAGAACTTTTTCCAGAGAGGTCTTAGAGCATGGTAGTTATCCTCTGGTGTTTTCCTTTCCTTGGCCTAATTTTTCGTACTAATTGCTGGCAAACTCTATCTTCTTTGCAGAAATGTGTTCCTTGTTAACTGTGCCATGTTACGGCTGATCCAATACCATTTGAAAGAACTGAAAAGATTCCCAGTGGCTTGAGTGAGCTGTATACAAATTGTTCATCTTTTCACTAGAGAGGTATGATCCCTTTTTGAAAGAGTTATTTTTTTAAACAGCTGAAATAATTAAGTAGATGAATCTTGAAAATAGATTAAAGTTTATCTGATTGTCATGATACTTCCACCATTTGCTATTTCCTGTGTTCCAAGATGGGATTCCCTGTTCATACACATAACTTGGAAACTTTGTTGACTTACCTACCCCACAAGACAGACCGAATATCATCAATCTAATAATAATTCTATCAAAAATCTCTTAATAGATTTTACCTTGCTGTGAAGCTCTGTAAGGGCCCATTGGTCGCTGACCCATCATGCTGTTGCCTTGGTTGCTCTGACTCATCATGGCAATGGAGGACTGTCCCTGGTAATGCTGGCTCCCTCCTTGTGCTGAGTTGTAATGTGACGTTGCTGCTTGCTGGTGCATCATGGAGACTACAATGTACATGGAAAATACTGTTTTATAAAAGGATGTGACAGTTCTCTCCCTAGTCTCTTTGGACACAAGTTAAAACCTTCAACTAACATGCATCCTGATAATTCTGTAAATTTTCCACAGAGGGAGATGTTTTCCTACTGGTTTTAACTCTTCTATACTGTAATCCAGAGAGGATGTTATTAATGGTCAGGTCTTGCCATTTGCTTCAATCAGACATTTGAAACTACACCTAGCCTTAATTATTATACTTAAATTCATGTAATTGTTATTACAGTAGGATTAAAGAAAGAAATAAGAACTGGTGCTTGTTCCTCTCTACCTCCTGATTAATTCATTGCTACATTTCTTTTCTAGTCAACTCTTTCCTCTATTTCCATCTTATTATATACCTGATGATTATATGGTTTAAATAAACTGACATTCTAGGATTTATTTGATCCCTGAATTTCATATTGTCAGAAAGAATTCTTAAGCATTGGACATCCCATTAAATACTCGGTAGCAAACAGTTTTACAATTTAACAGATTAATTCTGAGTTGTCTGCTAGTCTCTCTATGCCCTGCAAGCAGTGTGAAGTATCAATAAAATAACAAAAATGTGGTAGTGATGTACAAACAGTAAATGTGTAATACTTTTTGGCAGGCTCTTTCAGCTGGGTAAAGGTGCTTCTCAGATCCCTCCCACAGTTGTGGGATTTGCTGCCAGGGGCTATCAAATAGTGCTGCTGCACTTTCAGCTAACCCTCTTTTCCTCAACTCATTGCTAATCACAGCAAGTCGGTGTAAGTTAAAGCCAGTCTGAAACTGTTCTGACTTACACCGGTGCCTGACACCTTGAAATTCAGAGATGTCTTACAGCTCTTTTCCTCTTCTATGTTTGTCGCTGTCTACAGAAAATATTTACAGAACAAATTCATGTGCGGTAAACCTCTGAGGTCACTGAAAAGTCAAGTTGGTCCAGAAGGAGGAAGAGGGAGTTTACCTGGATTAGATTGCATGTTGATGTTTGTTCGAGAGACATAATTGCCTATTGACCCCTGGCCTTGCATTGGCACATTCTGAGATGCAGGCACTGTATGGCTATAACCAGGCCCAGTTCCATGACTGCTGACAGTCATACTCAGAGAGGTCGTGGGCATAGTGTTCTGGCCTGACTGCTGCATAGACACGTGATTAGGACCTAGAAAAATTAGAGAGAGCAACAAGAAAATCTGTGCTATTATTGGCAACGTACAGTGAGCATTAAAGCCCTCGTGGCCTTTCTAAAATACCTTATGATAAGGCAAAACAAAACAAAACAAAATCCTCATCATTAAAACTCCCTGTTATCTACAGACAAAGTAAAACTGCCTACTGCACAGAGTGATCCTCCTCTTCCTGGCAGCCAAATCCAGGCTGTACAGAATTGCGGAGAGGAGGAACAAAACCAGCAGCGATGCCCTACAACCAGTTCCTCCCAGGCAGCAGAATTAACCAATGCCAGTAATTTCAGATATTTCAGAAAATACATGGACTCTGGAAACATCCCAGCCTTCTGAAATTTGTCCTTTCTTTCCTCCTGTCCTGCTGTTGACTCCTCTTCCACCTTCGCACAGATGGTGACAATAGGAAAGCACAGTAGTGGCTGAGAAACCCTTTGCACATTGCTGCATCCATTGGGTTACTCTGTAACCAACTAAACTTCCTAGCTGAGACTTAGGAAGTACCAAGAGAACCCCTCCTCAGAGGACGAGCCTGTCTCTCCCTTTCCTGAAGACCTCAGATTTTTGGAAGATCAATTTTCCAAGACACCATCATAATCCCTGTTGTGACAATACTCCCTTTCCAACATTATGGTATGTAATTATCAGACTGCTTCAATTATATCCTGGGTTTGAGAGTATCATCCTGCTTACCTGGTATGTTTATTTTTTAAAATTCTATTGCTGTTGGATAGCCAAAATTGGGGAGAATCTGGTCCTTATTTTTGTTGTTTGTTGCTGTAAATACTTCTATGAATTAGTTTTGGAAAGTTGTTTTCATTGTGTGTTGTTACTATCTAAACTCTGATTGTGTTGTTGTCTATCTAAATTCAGCTCTATTGCTGTCAGTCTAAATTTAGGTACAAGGGAAAATATGCAGAATCCCTAGAAGTGATAGAATTATGTTGTAATGTTTAGGTAATGATATTTTAATTCACAGTTATTAAGTGTATCTGCAGCCTCTGAGAAATGTGTCTAATGTTCTTAGTACAAACCTCATTAATTACTCTTAATGGTATTGATAGATAGCAAAATGAGAAAATTTACTGTAGATTATTAGATTTTCCTCTGACAGAGAGATGCAAGCAGCATTTTTAACAAGAGATAAAGAGAACCAGATCTACTGAAATCAGTGGAGGCAGGTCAATGTACCACTACAGAGATCTAGCCTTGGGTTTTGCTCCATTTTTTTTATGTCTTGTAAAGCTGATACTTCTACTTTTGCAACACAAGACCACATGGTGTTTGAATGGAGTTGGCAGACGCTTTGAGTGAGAGATAGAGTAAAGCAAGTGTTGGTAACCCTTGCCCTGTTTGCATGGGAAAACTTAGAGATCTTGGCCTTCTTTAAAGAAAATTAAAAAAAAAGTTTGGCTAATTTGTGTTTGTAAGGGAAAATATAAAAGCATGACCAAAAGTGTTTAAATAAAAACACTAAATGAAGAAGATAAATACAAAGCATTGAAGCTCTTTCATGCTTCCAAGAAGCTAAGGCAGTGGGGTTTTTGTTTGAAAGGCCTCTTTCATTATTTCTGAACAGTTAAAATTCTCAGTTGGGCCCAATTCTGTCCAGAGGCAGCTGAGTTTTAGTAGTTGGTTTATTGAATCTAATGGGTTTGCCCATAGGGCTATGGCATGACTTGTGGCTGGTGGATTACTTGAAATCTCAGTGGGTTGTTTTTTAACTTGTTCACATCAACAGAATTATCATTCCAATTGACCTAGCTGCCACTACTGAGACTTATCATGTATGTAGGGAATTATTGTCCTGACTGAGGACGATAAAGATTAAAATGTAGTAGCTTCTATGTCTTCTTCCCTCTTTTATGATGCTGTACCTGTTCATTACAGACTTTCACATCTACTGCAATTAGATGAGAAATTTTCACAAGTACTAGAGCGCATATATTTGATTTGTTTGTGCATACTTATTCCTAATTTCCAACAAATGCTGTCCAACAATTCTTGACTGATGTGAAATAATTTCTCAAAGTCTATCTACGCATCAAGAAAGTTGTGTCATAAGGCATCATTGTGCTAACTTGATTCTAGCTGGCACAGGGACAGTAGCAGCAGTGAGTGGCAACCACGGGGGTGTGAGGGTCCTATTCTCACAGCGGGCACTAGCGGCAGAGCACATGCCATCACTGCTGCCGTTAGTTAGGCTACTCGGAAAAAGCAAGCTACTGCGTTCTCAGTCACACCTTGGTTTTGAAGTGTAGCTGTGTTCTCAGTCTGGTTTCCAGTGGACTGGCATTTTCATGATAAAATATCTGTCACTGCCCAGGTGACAGAGTCTCAGTGACCGGGCAGAGAGTAGGCTACCCTGAGACCCCCACAACTCGGGCTGGGTTGGGGCAATGTGAGGTAAACTTGCGCTGTCACTGCCCTGGCTGCTTCTGGTCTGCAGATAACTCGAGTCTTCAGGACTGTCAGTCTGGTTCTTTCAATCAGCACTAAATGACTATAAAGAACTGCAGGGTGGGGGGCAAACGAGAAAAACCAGCAACAATAACACTGGCAGATGGAGATTCTTAGTAACACAAAACAATATTCTGACTGTCTTTTATAATACTAGGTAATCAATTTTTCAAAAAGAAAGTCCAGCTAAATTTAAGAAGTTCACTTTACAAGCTGTAACTGTTTAAAGTAGGTCCCTCATCCCTTAGTTTAAAAGGTACTATCAGCTTGACCACAAAAAGGTTTTTAAAAAGTCAGAAGTAATTTCATGGCTTGCATCTGCTCTTGAGTCTCCCTGCCAAGGTCTGTGATTTTACAGATACTTCTATTTATAGAAATTGTTTTTTCTCTCTGTCACTCTGGAAAGACACACAGAAACAAGAACTGACTAAATAAATATGAACTACAAAATAAATAAACAGATTATTCATACTATAAAATGCAGAGTAAAACCCAAAAATTTTTGTCTTTCAATTAGTTTCTTTTTAGTTGCATGAAAAAACCAACAAATAGTTATAGTATATTATCTTATTCATATGAAATGTCTGTGCAAACTCTTTGGCTATGTAGCACAATCTCCACAAGCTTCTGTAAAGGACAAAGACTGATGCAACACCAAATTATTTTTAAGAAGGCATGTATCCCGGAAGATCTTTGCAGTCTAAAGGCTTGGTTGTGTGTTTAGTCATGCAAGCAATTCCATTTCACTGCGGCCAACCCCACCACTTTGAAGAGAAAAATACCACAATATATCATTTTTCTTACTCAAAACTTGGATTCATCTTTTCTTGGTGATTTTCATTATGCATTTTAAAAAAATGTTTTTAGTTTCCCCTATAGAAATACAAAGCAGAGTAGTCTTTGCAGAAGCCAACATCATCACTGAGTGTAGCCATTTTGTGATGATTTCAGCATGTGCCTGAAATCCCCATATGCCTGAAAGGTGAGTTAGAAGAGGTCTTTTACAGCTCTGTAAGTATATTCTGCATTAATGATTTTGTTGCCAAGCAACCGCAAAGCAGCACAAAGGGGACCGAAGCTCACCATTGCTAATCTGACTCTGCATGAGGGAGGAAGGAGGAAGGCCCGTCCCAATGGCATCGCTGAGATTGCTCTGTGAATGGAGAGATTGGTTGGATGCACTCTGAGTCATTCCTCCTGGGCCCAAGTTTATGTTTTGCGTTGGTGGCTGCAAATAACAAGGAGAAGCAAATTTTTTTTGTTAGGTTTTAATTAGAAAAATAATAACCCCCAAATTAGCCTGGCAGTGCCTAAAAACTGCCTCAGCTAAATATGTGCTTCCTTCACTTTTTGGGCTTGCTTGTATAAACCTTTCTTCGTTTGACTACTATTTGTGAATGACATTCAGCGTGATACAGAGAAGTCGGCAGGCAGCACAGTGAAGATCTTAAAATTGTGCTTATAGTAGGGTCTGGCTTCTGTGCCCATTCCTCCTTACATTATTTTAATTTTGTGCTGGTCAGAACAGAACTGCTGAGGGGATACACATTACCAAAGACGACACAGAAGTGTGTTGACAAATGGACCTTTGTCAAGCATAAAGCTACGCCGTATTTTGTGTTATGTGTAATACCTCCAAAATCAATCCGTTTAACAAGAATAACACAATGTTGAAAGACAAACCAATGCCCAAATGCTGAATTAGATAAAATAATGACATTTTTTTCCTGAGTAAAGGATACAGTAAGAATAGTTAAAGAATAATGAATCTGGAACAAATTGAGCCTGTTCAGATCTGTACCACTGCACCATTTATAGTGTATAGAACTTGAGTCATGAAGACAGAGATAAACATAAATGTCCCAATGTGTTTTAAACACAGTAAAAGTAGCTGGTGATTTGTTTAGTGATCTGCTTGACACCTTCAAAACTTTTAGCTGGAAAAGTACTGACAGTGATCAGTAACAGAGTCAAAGAACATTTCCCTCTGGCACTGTAAATGTATCTCATGGTAATACTGGTACTTACAGCAGGAAGCAGGGACTGCATATTCTGGTTAGAATCTGCTATTGTTGCCAAGTAAACCAGGTTTCTGTGCAAGATTTGTTGGTATCTACAGAATAAGGAGTAAAGTTTATGTGGAAAGTGTTAACAATACAGAGAATTCTAAACCTTTCTCTTTTTTTTTTTGTGCTATTTACAAGTGATTAGTTAGATTACATTAGCCCACTTTTCATCTGTCATAATAAATAGCAACAGTAATGACCTCTGCCTGTGCTGTCATGCTTTTCATCAAGGATCAGTGTGTTCACCACCTCTTTAACGAATGGGTACACTTGGGTGAAGGGATTGGTAAAATACACTCTCCTCTGAAAGCACTTTGAGTGAACTGTGAAGCTGGGATCTCAGTCTTTGAGTACTGACACCCAGTCAGCTGTTCTAATAATTCGCCAGTTTTTCTTCCTCTGTTTAACAAGGGTCCTAGTAGTAATGAAATTCCAGAACTCCAAAAAAGAAAACTTGTTTGCCCTGCCAGCAAGCTGAGAACAAGATTTTTTTTAGTCAAGAGTGCTCTAACTGCAGTGTTTGCTCAAGTAAGCACCACCATAACCATTCCTGCTGCTTCACAGTTCTTGATGAACTGGCAAAGCGCACACTAAAGAACAGGATGCAGCCAAAAGCAAACCAACAGCTGTGCGACTGAGCAAAGTCGAGTCAAACTTTTGGAAACAGGGAGGGTTCCAAGAAGGCAAGAGAAAATGTTTTAGCATGAGCTTTCTTCTGATAGGGGGAAAATGGCTGGGAAGTGGGAAGAGTGGCAAAAATAACGCCAGAATGGTGACACGACTTCTTGAGCAAAGGTATCTGGTTTTGTTTTAGACAATTTTTTGAAGAACAGCTTTCTGGGTTTGGCCCCAAAACTTGACTTTTCATGGGGCCAATAACCATAATTGTTCATAACTAATTTAACAAATTATCTGTTAAAAAAATTGTAAATACTAAATACTCAAATACCTCAGAAAAAAAACCTCCAAGAACATTATACATTTCTTAATACAAGTAAATTGAAAAAAATAGTCCAACTTTTTTCTCAGTGATCAGTGAACAGAACTGTTCATAGTTTTGTCCTTGAGAAAAAGTACACCAAAAATTTCCAACATACTCTGAAACTCATAATACTCACTGAGTACATTCTGCAGTTTTCCCCTTGCTCTGATAATCCATAATACATTGTATTAGGTGGTGATTTTCATCTAGCATCTGCATAAAAGAAATACGATCAAAACACGTTACTATGAGAATCGTATTGAAGTCCCGTGTTTTTGTGGTACTTCACATTCACCCTTGGCAGTGCGTGGTGAGCTGTGCGCTTTTGTTGCCTTGGGATATTACAAAGTACCTACATGTGACCTTATTGAGCCACAAGGTTGTGCTTTTCAAATCAGTTATTTCTGAACAGTTATTTTTTAAAATAGTTAGTTGAAATACTCGACACATAAGACTTACCTGTTTTGCTCCTTAAATGATTTTTACACTAAAAGAGGAGAACTCCAAGAAATACCTCTGCTTCATTCAAAAATATCACCCAGCCCTTCCCAAAACTTCAGCTTTTACTAACACGCCTACTTTCAAATAGCAAATATACTTTCAAACAATTTAAATTTACTAGTTTTCCTGCATAGGACTAGCGTGTGCAGACTGCTGAACTCGATGAAGTATAAAATTTGCATTACTGGATCTACTGAAACCACATTTAAGAGAATCACATCGCAATATGTCCTTTGGGGTAGTTCAGTTCTAATACAGGGAGGACTTAAAATGAAAACACAAAGTAATTGAGCATCAGTTAATGTGTATGTATGCGTGGCTGCTAGCTTAGCTTCACTCCGTAAATTCCAGTGACTGACTTGTTCCAACAAAATCAGGGCTGCTTGACACAATTATGACTGACCTTTATTTAATTGACTTATAATACAATTAAAAGCTTAAAATAACCTTTGATTTGTTTTCAAATTTCAAATACAGTTTTTCTCTTTCCCAAAGCTTACTTGGGAATGTGGCAAGCCTTCTGCAGGTGAATGAATGGAAAAATAACAGTATTCACAAATTTAGATCTGCCTCTGGCAAAGCCACACCACATAATCTAATCTGTAGGCACCACTGCTATCAGATGCATGCAAGATTGGGCCTTTGAACCATGTTTCATCGGGATAGAAGAGCTCTTCAGGAAAGAATAACATTTTTTCATATGAGTTAAATGTGAATTCATCTGGAGGTTTGTGTTCTGATCAGAACAAATTCTTGACCCATTCCGATGCACACAAAGGGATAGATTATAGGAAGAGGAGCAGAAGAGTCTTTTTGATGCACGTGCAATCCAGCTAGTCACTGCCTTAGAGGGCTCAGCTTGTCCTGTTTCTTGCTTATGATTTGCAAGTTGGTCTTAACTTTGCTGGACGCCCTTGTCCATCAGAGGCTCTGGCTGCTGGCACTCGCGGTGATCCCCTGAAGCTCAGCTCAGCGAGGGTGTGAGCAGCAGAGGCATTGCTGTGGCCTGCCACAGCGGGTCGGCAGGCTGCTCTCTCCAGCGCTGACAGGGAACGTCAGAATTGTGTCAGTCAAGAATCCATGTTCCTCCTGCATGTGCCTACGCTCACATGGCAACCCGGGCGCAGCATGTAATTTTAAGAGAAAATACTCCTGCCTGATTCACAGTGCAGCTCTTTGTTTCATGCTCTGTACTCATTGTTGTACAGATTTTCACTTGTGTCAGTGGAAATTCTGTGTATAGAATTAGCAACGAATATAAACCCATCCTTTTCAGTTTCCACAACAGATATCACTGACAACATTTTCTCATTCAATTAAGATATGTATTCGACAGCAAGAGTCCAAGCAGTGTTCCAGGTATCTTCATCCAAAAGGGCTCTGTTTCTACAATTAGCTGAAGAACATTTTGCTTACTGAAAAAGGAATCAGGAATAGCTCTTTTCCTAACTTACTAGGAAAAAAGAACAGAGTTCTGATCTCCATTACACAGAATAAATTGATGGTTACTGTCCTGCAAATGCTATTTGATGAACTATTTTAAAGCCCCACCATCACAGCTCTATTGCCAAAAGCAATAGATTTCCTCCTTCTGAAATCTATTTTAAGAATAGTTGGTTCTGGAATAATAACAGCATTGAAAGAGTATCAAAATTGAGTTAATAAAGAAAAATAAGCTGCTTATATATTATGAATGCAAATAAGAATATTATTTTTCAACAAAATTGGGATGTGTTCTAAAAAGCTCACTTTAATGAGGATTTTTTGAATTCCTAGCCCAGCATCTGCCCCTTCTCTCGCTGCCCCATTTCTGTACTTGACTATAAACCCATCCAGTTACCCTGCCTGGAAGTCTCTCCCTCAGCATCACTGCTTGTCAAAAAGAAAATCACTGCCAACAGCCCAACATCAATCAACAGTCCTGAAGTAACGTGCCAGCAAATGTACCTCAGATGGGACATCTTTTTACACATTATTTGTAAAGATGTAACGTTTTGAAGCTTCCATAAAGTTTATGAATATGCAAAAAAGGAAAGGGCTTGAAAATCAAACTGAAGATACTCCGGTTGCCCTTTGTCTGTCGATATAGTCACGGGTTTAACTACAAACTATCTGAGTTATAAAATTCTGTCCTAATGCCAGCCAACCTGGAGATTAGAGAAAAACTTATCCACTGAGTCTGAAATATTTCAGTATTTAAAATTAATCGGTTCACAAGACCACATGTGCTGCAAGAGCGACACAAAATGGGATTAGTTTCCAAACAGTCTCCTGAGATTCCAGTCATCTTTTCAGTCTCTCTTGTGGCAGTTTGTTCTGCCTTAATCTCTGTTCTGTCACAGTCTGCCACCGAGGTTTCTTCCCCTAGAAGTCATAAATTGGCAGCAGATAAAGGTTTGGCTGCAAACCCCACTGCCGAGCGGTTAATTGCTGGGTTAGCACTGGCACTTCTGGTTGTTATTGACGAAAGGACCACACGGAACACACACACCCCGCACCCCACAGCTCCGCGTGAACAAACACCTGTGCGGTAGGGAACACGCCAAAAAAAAATAAATGGTAGAAGTACAAATGAGAATAGCGGTCAAAGTAAAAACCTGCAGGTTCTTTATTGACATTCCTCACCGCCCCTTACCTTCGCGGGAGGAAGGGCTGTTGGGCAGGTGTGCACAGTCCCTGCTGTCAGTCCTGGGGAATAGGAAACAATAACTTCCCAACTCGGAACCCCCTCCACATGAGACCCATGCCGAGATCTCCTCTCCAGAGAAAATCTTTCAGAACCTTTGTTTGCCATTAAGCATCAATAAACACATCACAAATAATAACAGAATATGAAAACCACCAGTGTCTGGTGCTCCCTCTGTCTTCTGTGAGATTAAAAATCTGCATCCAAATACAAAAGAAAACCCTTGCAAATTCAGCATTATATGTTAATTCATTTCTTTAGGTTGGATTTTTTTAAGGGCCAGAAGCTGACATACCATCAGAAATAATCTATTTGCAAAATTTTATTGTAATTTCCCAGTGCATTACTGGCAGCTGTTTTCCCCTTTGCGAGCAGCAGAGATAACGTGCCATCCCAATTTTATTCCGCAAGTCCTTCTGTCGCTCTCTCTTTGCAGTGATCTGAACACCTTTGCTTTGTTCCACCTCCTCCTCCTCCTCCTTCCCCCACCTCTCTCTCCAGCTGTCCATCTCTGCAGCCCTCGCAAATTCACGAGTTTTCCTCCTCGCCCTAGAAATAAGCCTCCTTCCTCCACAGGCGCATGGACGGAATAAATGTCTAAAATTGTCTGTATAAAAGCATGCTTTTTTACCTTCTGGATAGTTTGCTGGGTCACCTCCCCTTTGCCTCTTGGGCGAGCAGAAGCAAAGGCAACCGACATGGTGGGTTTGTTTTTTGGTTTTTTTTATGTCTATAATATATTGGTTCCAGGCTCTAATAATATTGTTATTATCTGGCTGCTATTGCCGTGCAAAGATTCTCCGCAGTGCATGGGGAGGGGAGCCGGCGCAGATGGTACGATCTGCGCCCCGCAATGAGCCATGGGCACCGCACCACCAGCCGGCACGCACCGCCCTCGTCCCGCCGCCCGCGCCGCCGGCTCGGGGCGGGGAGGCGGCGGCGGGGATTTGGGGAAGGGGGCGGGAAGCGACCGCCGTCTCCCCCGCCGCCTCCTCCCCGCCAGCCGCACATGGTGCGTCCCTGCCGCTGGGCTTCCTGTCGCAGGCGAGCAGCATCTCCCTGCCTTCGCCAGCAGCCGACAGCTGCGCCAACTGCGTAGGACGGCCACCGTGTACGCCAAGTGCGCCAGCGCGGGCAAGGGGAGGGGGGAGAGGCGGCCGCCTACGCCGGATGCGTAACGCGGGTTCCGTACGCCAAGAGCGCAGAGTGGGCTCCGCCTCCCGCCTACTCCGCGCCGGGCTTTCGGGTGCAGCGTACGGAGTTGGCGCAGGGGGCGCCGTTGGCGCGCCGGCGGAATGGCGCGCGGGTCCGGAAGCGGCGGGCGGGGATGAGTGTGCTGTTTTGAGGGAGGCGGCTGGTTCCGGCCCCGCGGGGACGCACGGGCGGCAGCCATGAGCTACGACCGGGCCATCACCGTCTTCTCCCCGGACGGGCACCTCTTCCAGGTGGAGTACGCCCAGGAGGCGGTGAAGAAGGGCTCCACCGCGGTGAGTGAGCGCGCGGAGGGGGCGCCGGGCGGGTTTTCTGAGGGAAGGCCCGCAGTGGGGCCTGCCCCTCGCCGCCATCCCCGGCCTGCCGGGCCCACGGCACGAGTGGGGCTGGGCTGCGGGGAGGCTGGGCTGTCAGGGCTGCTGGAAGCGTGACCTGCTCCACGGAGCTGCCCCGAAGCTGGGTGCGGGGTTTGGAGCTGCCTTAAAGCTCACCGTTTCCTCAGGGTGGGTGCCGTGCTGTCTGTAAGGCTCTGGCTCGGTTTGCTGTGGGGTTTTTGGGGGGAACAGTTGATTTTTTTCATGAACTGAGCCCTGTGAGGCCCGGTGCAGGTGGGTGTCCCCCTGACAGCCGCTGCCCGGCCGCTCTCAGCCTGCAGCCCCGGGAGCTGTCTCGTGTCCCTGCTGAGGGGATGGAGCTGCTGCAGGAGAGGGGAGGATCCTCTGGTGCGGGAGAGAGGGGGATCCTCTGGTGAGGGATTCTGCGTTTGGGAAGTGTTGGTATTGTGAGCTTGTCCAAGAGGCAGATTCCCAGGGGACTGGGAAATGTGTCAGTGGAGGCATGGAGAAGCAGCTTGCTGGCTGCTAGCTTCCAGTTGTCCCAGTGCTTTGATCAATGAAGGTTGGTTTTTTTTTTCAAATTTGAGGGGAGGAAAAAAAAAAGTCTTAACTCCCAAATAACAAAATATTGTGAGCAAATGTACAGCCTGTAGAATAGGAATAAATGTAGCAAGAGTTAGTGTTGGGTAGACTCTGCTCCCCCCCCCCCCCGAAATTAAAAACACTGTAAAAGCGGGGCTAACATGCAATATAATCCACCTCTGTCTTGTCTCTTGTTGAGCAGTTAGTTGAATTTAATGTTCTTGGGAACAGTTACCAACAGTAACAGCAGGGCCACCCCACAAGAAAAAATTATTCTCGTTGCCTATGAGAAGCAGTGGGAGTGAGTGTGAAAGGTCAATTTTTTTTCCCTCCCTGATGTTGGCAGAGGTATATTCAAAATATGAATTAGGACATTAAGGGAGCAAGCTTCTGACAGGCTGCTTGTAGGCTTTACTTGGTCTGTTCTTCAGTGTTTTGGGTTCTGACTTGAGCAATACCAGTGGACCAGTTGTAGTGGTAAGCTTGTTGATCGCTGGTGTTGGGGAGAGCTGGGGAAAACACAGTTGATGAAGAGGAGTGGGAATATGTTTCCTGGGAGCCACATGGATTTAAATTGGTCGAAGCTGATTATGAAACTGCACCCTGGAATCTAGTGCAATTTTTGTTACATCTCCAGGTTGTGGCATTAGGAAATAAAATATTAATTTCAAGTTGAAATAATGTTTACAATGTGAGCTTTTTGCATTGTTTGTTTTTTTCCTATGCGTTTCAGTAAAGTCTGTAACTACTAGGTTTTCTGGGCCTAACTTAACTTTTTTTTTTCTTCTTCTTTTAATGCATTGAAGGTTGGAGTAAGAGGGAAGGATATTGTTGTTCTTGGTGTGGAGAAGAAGTCTGTGGCAAAACTTCAGGATGAAAGAACTGTACGGAAGATCTGTGCTCTCGATGACAATGTCTGCATGGCTTTTGCAGGTATATGATCCCTTTGGGGCTTTTGGCAGTTATTGGAGCACCTTGGGGGGCATGTTTATGGATTCTGAGAACATAAAATACTTTGCATAACTGGCAGAGGACTATGGGGAAGGAGGGTATTTCCATGGTTGCTTATTCTTTTTAAAATAAGAGTAGTCTATTGTAGGGATAAATATAGAGAGATCCAATGATCCAACGAGAGGAAATACACATTGAAGTTACTGAGGTTTCTCTAGGTTTAATGTGAGGATGAAGATGTGAGAACTGGTGTGTCATTGGCACAGATACAGATATATACTGTTTAAATATACGTA
Organism: Syrrhaptes paradoxus; assembly: GCA_013400615.1. Classification (NCBI taxonomy): domain Eukaryota; kingdom Metazoa; phylum Chordata; class Aves; order Pterocliformes; family Pteroclidae; genus Syrrhaptes; species Syrrhaptes paradoxus. The sequence continues at coordinate 564 of VZTO01013098.1, read as the reverse complement.
TTTAAATTCTTATATATAGTTAATATGTTTTATGTACTTACATTTTTATATATTACTTATAAAATATTTATTATTAGTACATATTACAGGAGCTATAAGAGACATTTGTCAGTTACAGGGGCCTTTTCCGACATGCATCAAGCCAAAAAGCTGAATTTTGTAGTCTTGTGTAAAACAAAGAAAAATCTCCTCTGTTGTAGTTCAGAAGACTCCTTCTGAATACACAGCTCTGGATTTGAAGCATCAATATTCTAGTTCTGTGTTCTTCCTGTTCCAAATGCCTTCATTTCCATTGTTCAAAGCTTGAACAGGAGGCATGAGAGTTAAAAAAAAATTATGCGAATGGAGAGAAAATATATTACAGAAGGTTTGTCCTCTCTTCAAGTAGTTTAGAATTTTTGTGTCAGTGTTGGTAATGTTTTAAGGGGAGATCTGATTTAACAGGCAAAACCAACAGATTTTTAGATGTAGCGTGCTGCTTTGCTTCCTTAGCTAAAGGTTGTCATACGTGCAGGTGGGCTCACAGGTTTGAAGAAAAGTTCTCTGATAGAAACAAGGCTGTAA
>VZTO01013097.1:0-49283 GCA_013400615.1 Syrrhaptes paradoxus | reverse complement strand
GCGGATGGGGGCGGATGGGGGCTGACGGGGACTCACCGGTGCGCGATGGCGCCGTCCGCCGCAGCCCCGCCGGAAAAGGGAAGGAGGCGGGCCCGCGCGCGGGGGATTATGGGATACGCGGGAGGTCCTGGCAGGCGCGCGCGGCGCCGCGGCTGCGCAGAGCGGGCACCGGGCCTCGTAGGGCACCGACCCGCGCCGGGAAGTGCCTCCGGGAGGTGCCTCCGGGAGCGCTGCCTCCTGCGGGGACGCCCCGGGAGAACGGATCGGTGCTTCCCCCCCTCCCCGAACCGCGTCCCCGGTACGGAGCTGCCAGGACCTGCTGTCGTCACTTCCGCCAGCCCGCGCGCAGGCGCTGCTTCCACCTGTCCCGCTTGGCGGGCGGGCGCCCCCTGGCGGGGCGGAGGTGAGCCAGCCCCGTGCCCGCTCTGCCCCTCCCCCGCCGGGTCCCAGCGGTTCCGTTTGACCGGCGCCCGGTGACGATGCCCCGCAGCCCGCCCGCCTTCCCCCAGCCGGACAAATGGCCTTTCTGAAGGGAATTTTAATCCCACTGCACCGGTCGGGTGCAGGTGCTGTCGTTACCCGGCATTGACATTGGAAATGCCACCGGGGAAAGCTCCAGCACCCCCGCCCCATCGCCCCCCTTTAACCGAGCTAACAAGGAACGCTGTGCTCTCCTTTGCTGTACTTTTTTCTCTCTAAAATTTTCTCCATAAGTGTGAAGAGGTTTGGAGTGTTCAATTTCTGGAAAGAGAAATCTCTCGGCCACTTTGGCAGCCCTGGGGGGGAGGAGGCAGGTGGGACCCTGCTGCTTGTCCCTGTACCCCCCCGAACAAAGGCATCGCTTCGGAAATGACAACCCAGTCACTGAAGCCCTGAGCAGAGCTTTTGTTACCAAAGTGCTACTTACTGCCGTCTGAAAAAAAAAAATCAACCCCTGCCCCTGGCCGGGAGCAGTTCTGCCGCTGGGTTTAACCAGGGAAAGGCAGTGTAGGGGGAGAAGGGGAGCTGCAGCCACGAGGCCACCCATTTTTAAAGCTCAATTTTTCAGGCTTGTCTTTCCTCCCAAAGAATAAATATCCTACGAGTGGATTTCAGAGTGCAGGGACAGTCTGAGGAGGACTTCTCTAGGAGAGAAGATTTGTCACCTCTGCAGCGCTCGGCACGTTCAGGGTAAGGAACCAGACCCAGCTGGACGGTGATGCTCTTGCCAGGCACCACAACCCGGTGATTTCACTGACACACAGAAGCGGCCGCATGGCGAGGGGACAATCTGCCTCTCCGCTGTCACTGCCTGCTCCCTCCCAGCGTCCTGACACTTCACTGCAGCCCCCGGGTACCAGTTCCTGCTGTCCCCAGCTGGGCGGTGGAACTAGCAGGCGAACAGGAGAGCAGTGGGCAGCCCCAGGCACCGCGGTCAGAGGGCGGGTGCGTACCCCCACCACCAGCGAGGAGCAGCAGGGCCGGTCCAGCAGCCTGGAACGAACAGGTGCTGCAAGAACGGGGATACATTTATTAAAAAAATACAGAGATTTAAACATTTTATTACAGTGATGACCTGCGCCAAACGTGTCGCACAGATATTTAAATTAAGAACGCGATGGCTGTAAGGACACCCACTGCACAGCGCGAGCGAGGACCGAGGGACACTCACGGCTGGTCTCAGTCGATGCTCAGCCTCTCCCGGTTCTCCCACAGCCACGCGTGGTACACGTTTAACTTGTGGTCCTGCGGCTGCACCTACAGCACAACAGAAGTGTTAAACATTGACTGAAACACCTTCTCTCGCACACCTCGCCGCTCGAACGCGTTTCTCCTCCCAGCTCAGGATCCCTCCGTGCCCGGCAGGGAGCAGCGGAACGCCGTGCTGCAGCAGGCTGGCCCCCCAGCCGAGGCACACAGCCCCTGGTCAGCCCCAAAACCACCCACGCCCCGCAAATCAGGAGGGGGGTCCTACGCCAGAGAGGAAAACAGCCCCTCAGCTGCCCCTCAGTCATCTGCCTCGAGAGGACCCCCCAACACCCATCCCGGAGGGATGCCAGGATCTGTCTGGAGGAAACACAGGGGAGTGGTTGGTAACTTGAGCAGGGAAGAGACTCTCACCCCCACAGCAAGGAACGAAGAAAAAGAACACAGTGGAAGTGGAAAATCACAGAAAAAAAAAAAAATGAAGGTGACACAAATCTTCATTTCCATGTTCAGACTTGTAAAAGGTACATTCTGGGAATTCAGCCTACTGAAGAGATAAAAATTACCTTTTTATTTTAGTCTGAGTTCATAGGGACAAACCCACCGAAGCCAAAGGGCAGAGCCCTGTGCGGCCGCACCACCCACCTCCTTCCATTCGTTGACACAGAAGATTCTGTAGGAGTCGTTCCCGTACTTCCCGATCCCGTGCAGCTCGATGGGGTACTTCCACCGCTTGCTCAGGTACTCATCTGCAACGCACGGTCACGGACTTCACTGCCTGCAGGCAGGGAGGTCGCAGAAAGCGACTCTGGATCCTCTGCTATTCTAACATGTCTCCACTTTGGAACATTTCAAATGAAAATCACAAGTTTGAGCCATTTCCTGGTGAAAGCAGGCGATGAGTCCCTATGGGGTGTATCTTAAACACCTTTTAGACAAATCACTGCGGCTGAGTTTTAATTAAACCTCTCTCCTCAGAGACCACAGAGGAATACTTTTATTCTAAGTATAGAAAATCCGAGAATCAGGAAAATTCCGACTGGAGGGGCCCTCTGGAGCCACCTGACGTAGCACAGAGCAGAGCCACCTTATCACAGTGCCGCAGAACACAAAACCAAGTCTTGCTGACGTTTGTATCTTTTTCCACTCAAAGAAGTCTCCTGGACAAGGGTCTCTCGCAGAACTCATGATGTTATTTCACTCCCAGCTAAGACAACAGGATTTGCACAGGTCAGACCAACACCTCCCAAAGCTGCGCAGAACAAACCCCCACCAGCATTTGCCAAACAGGACAAGGCACAGCGCGCTGTTTGGAAAACGGTGCTGTTTGTCTGGCTGGTGTGACTTGGACCCTTCCACACACATATTCAGGGAAACCCACCTGAGAACTTGATGATCGTTCTTGCTCTGAGTTCGTAGAGGCCCAGAGGTTTCAGCAGCTCTGACATTTCTTTCCAGTCTGCAGTCCTGGCTGCTTCAGGAGAAGGATACTTCTTAAAGAACTCCCAGAGCACAGGAATTGCCATTTTACCTAGAGAAAGAAACCACCATGAACAGGACTGTGCAGGTCATTTTCTTTTTTGATTATCTGCGTGTGCTTTTTGAAGTGGGCTTTTTCAGAGGCATGAGTTACAAATTAAAGTGGTGTGGGTTTTGGTTTTTATTCGGACACAAGTTAATATACATTCATTCCTTCATTAATGCCATTAAAAAATGACAGCTGCACTGACCCTAAACCACCACCCCAACACTTACACAACAGGAAACTGCATTGCTCTATTTACCTGAAGTTTTATTGAGAAATATGGTTGCAATGAGAAGTTTCCATGGATCATGGAAAAGCGTTTCTTGGACCAAATTAAAAGGAGAACGCGGAGGAGTCCATTTTCTGAAGGCCTTCCTCCTAGGTGGGCTGGGAGCTGTACACAGAGGCAACACAGGAAAATTTATTGTGCAGTAAAGGATGAATTTACCTTTTTAAAGGAAAATAATTCTAAAAAACGAAAGCATGGCCAGCCTAAAACTGGAAGAGATTTTCTATAACATCACTTGATCTTGACCCATCCTGTTCCTCCCCCCATAAAAAAGGGTTTATTTCCATAAATAACATTATACCTTTTTTACTGTATCTACTTGAAAAATACGGACTCGTTTTCCTCCTATCCACTTGTGTTCGTGGGACAGACTCTTCTGTAAAGAGATAACACTTTAGCATTAAAAAGAAACAATTACAAGTATTTTGCTGCCATGTTTCATACGCTATTTATGCCGTGATAGAAATACAAGGATTTCTCACAGGTGTACAGAACAAACGTGCCTTAGATTCACTCCAGTGCTCCTCTGTATTTCAACTCTATGAAAAAATCTTTGGAAGATAAACCATTTATTTGCCACAGTTTGAGGAAACTGACTCTAGCACACGAAACAAGCTAAAACTGGCCTTTTTATCAGTCAAACTGAGCAACAGCGCAACAACATTAAAAGAGTCAGTGCAGCAAAGGTAATGAACGCTGTTGTGTTATCCTATACAGCTAAAGGGATCGGCACAGCAAGTTCCAGCTGTGAATCAGTCAGCATCCAGTTAGTGCTGATGGATAAAGAAATGAGACAGATTCAGATGTCAAAGCAGCTTGGCCTGAACCGAACACTTTGCTCCTACAGTCAGGAGAAGCCCTGGCAGAAGGTTAGTATAGCATTCTGCTCCCAACCACACAAATACCTGGCAGCGTTTTAACTGCTGTGAACCTTTTCTTGTTGCACGGCTGCAAGACGTTAGCATCTGTTTCAGCATCAGATTTAAAAGCCTGGTTACCCGGATTCCCTCGATCCGTCTCTCCCCGTATTTTCAATCCGTCGGTTTTCTCCTCAGATTTTGCAGCAGATGCACCGTGAGAATCCGTCTCTGCACATTCCTCCTCTGCCAGGCTCTCCAAAGCTCTTTGAGAGCGAGCTGTCGCTGACCTCAGCCGTGTGTCTGACCGTGACCTGGAAATCCTTAACAGAGTCTTCCCCGTGTCCGTAGGGTCTGTGTTCTGGTCACCTCCACCCTGACCATCAGTGACACACGTGTCTGTCTTTCTGCAGAACCTCTTGTTTTGAACACCCTCTGTTTCCTGTTTGTTACAGACTCTTCTCCGCCTTTTGCTCTGGGTATTATCTCGGTTCCTCTTTTCTGAGCTCTTTTCAGTTTTCCTGCTCTGAACGCTTTTTCCACCTGCCCCCTTTTTTTTGGTTTTCACACAGTCCTCTGGGTTTATGCCTTTCACGATAGAATCTTCGCTTTCCAGAGCGGATGCAACATCTTCCAGGTGTTCGTTTCCAGCCTGAATGTTCCGAGTTCTATCCTCCGCTCCATTTTGTACCCTGAGGCCTTGCCCTTGACTGTGACAATCCTCATTCTCTAAAACAGTTCCTGCAGCTTTTGTGCTGCATCTTCTCACCCTCGAACGGGTACTCCTCTGAGCAGGAGCTGTAAAATCAAAATCCTCTGCTTTTAGCGTCGTCTCCCCAGTTTTCCGAAAATACTCCGCAAGCGCACTTTTCGATCTCAGCTTATTCCCCTCAGGGCTGCGGTATGAAATAAAAGCCAATTAGCGATGCCTGCTGGGTTCTCTCACTCTTCATCTAAAAAACCGTTCTAGTGTTTAAAAAATAAAAACAAACAAATGACAAAACCAGTTGGCAGGGTGACCTCTAGACAAGCTCCTGTTTGGCCGAAGCAGGATCGCACGGAGCTCCCTGGCAGCGCTGTGCCCGTCCCACCCGCCCCGGCCCGGGCCCCCTGCACGGCGCACACCCCGCTCACGGCGGGTGGGGGCTCAGCCCCCAGGGGAAGGGGCACCGAGACCCCCAGGGGAAAGGGCGCTGACACCCCCAGGGGAAGGGGCACCGAGACCCCCAGGGGAAGGGGCACCGAGACCCCCAGGGGAAAGGGCGCTGACACCCCCAGGGGAAGGGGCACTGACACCCCCAGGGGAAGGGGCACTGAGACCCCCAGGGGAAGGGGCACTGACACCCCCAGGGGAAGGGGCACTGAGACCCCCAGGGGAAGGGGCGCTGACACCCCCAGGGGAAGGGGCACTGAGACCCCCAGGGGAAGGGGCACTGACACCCCCAGGGGAAGGGGCACTGACACCCCCAGGGGAAGGGGCGCTGACACCCCCAGGGGAAGGGGCGCTGACACCCCCAGGGACCCCCAGGGCTCACCTGATGAAGTACACATCGATCCTCCCGGCCGTCCTGCCCGCCTGCCGCTGCCGGGTGACCCTCTGCCAGCCGCCGGGGAGGGCGCTGGGCCCGCCCGCCGCGGGGCTCCTCTCCAGGCCTCCCTCCGCCGCCTCCAGCGNCCCCCTCCCGCAGCGAGGCGGCCGGTGGAGGGGCACGGAACAGGCCGGGTGGCTGCGGCCTGGCCAGCGGGGCCGCCCGGGGAGCGGTGCCGGGCAGGCGGCGGCGTCTCCCCCCGTAGCGGGCGGGCTGTGGGCCTCCCCGGGCGAGCTGTGGTGCCCCCGGGCGGGCTCGCCGGTACCGCCCCAGGCCGAGCTCCCTCTTTCCCGCCGGCTGTTCTCCCTCCCGGGCAGGTTGCGGGCAGGAGCCCGGGGTTCCTGAGGCCTCTGGGGTGTGGTCCCGTCAGGCAGAGCCGTTCTGGGGTTGTTTCACCTCCCGTTTAGCTCCGGGCCAGCAGCTGCGGCTGTGCGGTGCTGTGCGGTGCGGTTCTGCCGCNCGCTGACACCCCCAGGGGAAGGGGCGCTGACACCCCCAGGGACCCCCAGGGCTCACCTGATGAAGTACACATCGATCCTCCCGGCCGTCCTGCCCGCCTGCCGCCGCCGGGTGACCCTCTGCCAGCCGCCGGGGAGGGCGCTGGGCCCGCCCGCCGCGGGGCTCCTCTCCAGGCCTCCCTCCGGGCCTCCCTCCGCCGCCTCCAGCGCCCCGCCGCCGCCCGCTGCCGCCATTCTGGACACCGCGATCACGTGACGCCGTAACGCCGCTCCCGCGTCCTGTCCTGCGCAAGCGCATCCCGGGCCCCCTTGGCGGGCGCCCCCTGGCGTGGCGGCGGTCCGGCGGTCCCCCATGCGCATGCGCGTTGCCCGTGGCGCCGGGCCGGGCGGGTGTCAACNGCGGGCTCGCCGGTACCGCCCCAGGCCGAGCTCCCTCTTTCCCGCCGGCTGTTCTCCCTCCCGGGCAGGTTGCGGGCAGGAGCCCGGGGTTCCTGAGGCCTCTGGGGTGTGGTCCCGTCAGGCAGAGCCGTTCTGGGGTTGTTTCACCTCCCGTTTAGCTCCGGGCCAGCAGCTGCGGCTGTGCGGTGCTGTGCGGTGCGGTTCTGCCGCCGGGGCACCGCTGTTCCCCAGCCCCAGGCGTGTGGGGCCGGTGCCGGGGCTTCGTCCCGAGCCCGGGGGGTGGTCGCTTCGGGTTCTTTTTGTTTGGGGAGATTTCTCAGCGATCGGAGACACTCTCAAGTGTGCCTTTACTATTTTTGTTATGTGGTATCTTTGACGTTAGAGGAAATATATTTTCTGCCTCCTAATATGGGGTTTTCTTAGGGTTTTTTTTTATTTTTTAGCATTTATGATCTTGCCTTCAAACCGGATGGGACCCAATTGATAATTGCTGCTGGAAATAGACTGCTGGTAGGGAAAGGTTTTTTTCCTCTTGCATTTACAGCTTTATGAATATGATTTCTTTCACATTAACTTATGAATATAGCCTATCAAAAATCCTCTTATCTCTGCTAGTCCAGCTTCATATCCACATACATATTAATGCAGGCTAACTGCAAAGTGTTTTGAAGCTTTTTAATGTTTCTTACCAAGTTTTAAGCTCTGTTTCCGAAAGTAATGAGATTTAAGTTACTTGTGCCATCTCATCCTCTAGCACCTCACCCTGTCGTTTGAAATCCATTAACCTGCATCCAAGCTGAGCCCCATGGCATGCTATACAAATACTGCGTTGTTACAAGTTTCATGCAAATCTCCATGAAAAGGAGAAAGAAATTCAAACCCTTGTGTGTCCCTACTTTGTGAGAAGCTTCAGCTATAACTTACAGCAGTTCCCTGGGTCCACTTGCTGCTAACCCATCACCAAGAGCAGCTCAGGACCATGGTTCTCACGGTTCCTGCAGAGCTTTCAGATGGGGCAGGTGTGGAAACTGCGGGGATGGGTGGGTCGCAGGATTGTAGAGATGTCACTCAGAACTGCAGGACAGCAGGCTGTGTTATTTTCTGTGCTTGCAGAACAGTGTATTTGGTGATCGATCTTTCCAGTAATTTATTATGTTTAAACATCTAACGCAGGGGAAAGAAGTAAAACAAGCTGGCCAAATGAGCTGCTTGGAGATTTCTTTTGTAGTTTTCTAATGCTGAGTTTTCTTTCATTCTGAGAAGTATTACATTAAGGAAAGCTGCTTCTACACTTTATTTTGTTTTGCATGGACTGCATGCTATGCAAAAAAGCAAACACAGAAGAAAATATATATATAAGCTTGTTGGCCTTCAGTAATTTTATATCCTAGTCCTCACTGGAAGATTTTTATGTACGTTTTCTTCTTTTTGTGTTTGTTTTTGTCTTCCCCCTGTTTAAACAGGTATATGATACTTCTGATGGAACCTTAATTCAGCCTTTGAAAGGACATAAGGACACGGTATACTGTGTGGCTTATGCTAAAGATGGTAAATATCGCTTGGGGGGCTTTGTTAGTCTGGTTTGTAAAGTGCCCATCTTCTTATTGCCTGTTGATAAATGGAGAAATCAGGGTTGTTTCAGTAACAGTGTTTTGAACATGTGGGAGTGCTGGTGTGTGTTTGTTTGAACTGCTGCACAAATGCTGCTCGCAGCAGTACTGTACTTGTACATATACGGCTTAATCCCAGAACTGTGGTCTCCCCTTCTGCTTCAGTGATGGGTGGGTTTGTATGTGTGGGGTGATGTGAGGAGAAGGTTTACCCCAGAGATCCCTCTTCCTAATACTCCGCCTGCCTCAGTTTTTTATTCCTGTAGTTCCTCTATCCCAAAGCTTCCCCATCTTCTGACCCTTCACACGTTACCATCCTCACCACGGACCTTATTCTGCTCGCGGTTCTTTCATTGCCTCTGATTCTCTTTGTGTGGGGATTCAAAGGACTTGCTCTCAGATGCTACTGTTTAAGTTATAGGCGGTACCTGGGAAAATGTCCCGGTTTTCCCTTGACACTGTTAACGTAAATCTGTGCCTGGCAGCGATGCAAAGCCTGGCTACTCGCTTGCATGGCGGGGCTTTAATGAGGCGCTCTCAGTGGGAACAACAAAATAAAGTCATCGGGGTTTCATGTAGCCGCAGAAGCGCAGTCACATCAAGACACTGGCAGCGTTAGGCCCTTTATTACTGGAGCCTTGTCAAGTTCAAGAACTTCTCGCTCTCTCTTTGATTGAGTATTTGGGGTTAAAGTGATTCTTGTGTGTGTGGGCTATAATTACGTTTAATTCCTAGGCAAACGTTTCGCATCTGGCTCTGCTGATAAAAGTGTGATAATTTGGACTTCAAAGTTAGAAGGAATTCTGAAATACACGTAAGTGATGCCTTTCAATTCTGTGCCTCTCAAAGCGGACTTTGATTATGCACTTCTGCTGTCAAAGAGTGTGTGCCGCCAGATTTGGAAGAAGGTTGACTAAGGTCAGAGAAAATGCTAGTGAGTGGGTAATAGGAGAGGGAAGAGGAGAAGAACAGTTGAAGTATCTGAATGAGGCAGGAAAGCAATTAAAGGCGTGAAAGAGGGTGGGAAGTCTAGATAAATCTCTGAATTTAGAGGGCTGGCAGAGAACCGGGGAAACTCTGTATAGATCAAAATAAAATGAAACAGAATATAGCCCCAGTCTTGTAAAATAAACAATATAATTCTGGTTCGAAGACCAAATTAAAGATAATGTTTGGTACTTTTGGTTTATTTCCATCTTTCTCTGGCTTTGTTTTTATGTCATCCCTCTTAAGTGACATCTTCAAATTCTGTGTCCGAATGTGTGTGTACGTTTATTACTAGTTAGGATGCACCAGCTGATGTACTGCCAGGAGCACACACAGGCATACTTGGTTTACAGTTTGGATATAACCTTTCATCATATTTCACCAACCACAGTCTCCGTACACTTTCAGCTAATCTTGATGAAATACAGTGAATCCTGGCAGTTACAGACTTTTTTTTTAGTTTTATAGCTGATTTAGCTTACAGTAATTGTAGATTAATTTGATGTAATATAAACTTGATCAAATTATTTCTGGCATCTGGGAAGTCTTTCAGCTATCTTGCTGAAAGTCAGAAAAGGAGGCATTTAAGAATCATTTATTGAGATATGATTGTAACTTCTTTCTAGGCATAATGACTCTATTCAGTGTGTTTCATACAATCCTCTTACTCATCAGTTGGCATCCTGCTCGTCCAGTGATTTTGGTATGTCTTCTTCCTCTGACATTAAGCCATGAAATTCTATTAATCAAGTTGTATCGCTCAGCTAACTACAGATAGGTACAGTTCTGTCTGTCTAGGAAAGATGAGATACAAGGCTACCTAAAGTTCAGTAGCATTAGAGACTTTTTAAATCACTTAAACTTGTTGGAAAGCACAGTGTAGTGAGGTGCCACCGGGTAAAATATACTACTTTGCTACTACAGATTTTGCAGAGACACCCTCTGTTATTTAGATGGATTTTTTTTCCCATTTTCTGATAAATAATATGTATGTAAATATCCTTCTAGCAGTGGATGAGACTTTGATCCCTGTGAAGTCCCAGCTGAGTTTTCTGACAATATTAGTTTCTAATCTGGACACTGGTAAATGCTTCCTTGTAATTTACTTTGGCTTTTTGTTTGCTTTAATCCAGGCTTGTGGTCTCCCGAACAGAAGTCGGTCACTAAACATAAATCTAGCAGTAAGATTACTTGCTGTAGGTAAGTTTTAAGGATTACCTGTGTCATTTAAGTTAGTTTCAATACAAACAATTCAGAATAATATGCAAGCTTAAAGAAAAAGGGGTTCCAGGGAAACAGTTCAACAAAAGCAGAGACACTACCTAGCAGTACGAGACGGGCTGTCCTGCTTTGCTGTTCAGCAGCACTGTGTCCTTCGTGCTGCTTTGCTGTTCTCGCCATTAAAGTACCTGAGCAGCATTTGTAATGCTCCAGTAGGAATATGGCTAGTATTGATGAAAGATGATTTGTTCTTTCTTGAGCAGTCTAGGAGAGACCTTTTTTTTTAATACCAAAAGGTTTTGGCTTTTATTTGGTACTGTTTATAATGGAATTCTTCTGAAAGTGTCAAAGAGGTGTTCCAGTCTTCAGCAAGTGTCTTACCTTCTCTCTCCATCTTGTGCAATAACAGTAAAATGAAGTTAGGGGAAAAATAATTACACTTTTTGTTTGTAGAGCTGTTCATCTCCTGTTTTTGGTATTTTCTGTAGAAGGAGATAGTACCAGTATGGGGAACCTGAAGCAAGGGTCCATTAATTTGTGTAGAGTCATCCATCTAACTACAGCAGAGACAAGAACAGAAGCCAGGCCTCCTCTGTCCTGCACTGTGCAGTTTTATCTGATCAGTGTTCTAAATACGGCTTTTAAACAGTCTGGTCTGTTGCCAACACTGTCATCTCCAAAAATGTATCTGTTACGTAGCGCATTTCAGAAATATTGCAAGCAGATGATAACTTTATTTTTTTCATTCCTACATTTGTTTTATTTCTATGTATGTTATAAAATGTTCTTGCTCTAGTGCATGCTGTTACCATAAATGTGGATTTAGATGCATAAACAAACTGTAGGATTACTGGCTACCTCCCAGAACTGCCTCTTAGAAGTGCATTTCAATCTATCATCCCTGTTTGAGTATGCTGTACCATCCTACCTTCCTGCTGCTTGTTTTTAGTAGTTTGCTCTTCAGTATGTGTGTGTTTTATCAGCTGGACAAATGATGGCCAGTACCTTGCTCTGGGGATGTTCAACGGCATTGTCAGCATAAGGAATAAAAATGGTGATGAGAAGGTTAAAATAGAGCGTACGGGGGGTGCTTCATCTCCAATATGGTCAATTTGTTGGAATCCATCCAGGTAAATAATTTCATCCTTCCTTTTTTCATGCTGAATAGATCATCCTTGGCTTATTGATGGCAGAAAGGCTTGACTTCTATCCCTGCTGAAAGAGATTCATGCCATGCACCTTACCTTTTTTGTGTGATTATGTGCTGGGGTTTTGGCTTTGCTGCCAGTCTTTAAGTGAATGGAGAAGCTGGGAACAAGTTCCACTTAGATGTCAAAAAACATTTCTTTTGTGTTTGTTTTCTCTTTTTTGAGGGGGGCGGGTGTCTCTTTGGATTGGGGGAGAGAGAGGGGAACTGGTGGTTTTCCCTTCAATTCAGAGAGAATATTGTTCCAAATATGTGAATAAACAATTGCTATTGCAGTTGGTGGGAGAATTTTTGTAGGAGAGCAGATGAACAAGAGGAGTCAGTTCACGGCTCTTTAGAGGAGTTACCGGTACTGGAGTCCAGGCCTGGCAGTAGGCAGGATAGTGAGACAGAGGGAGACCAGGAGCAGGAGGAGGAGGAGGAGACCTCTATGAATTTGTGAGTGAAACTTCAAAGGAACATACGTATCTGTATAATCTAGAACAGTAAGTTATGACAAGTACCAAGGGCAGAGAGCGTTATGCAGGGTACAAAAGCAGGCATTCAAAAATTAGGAAATTCTAGATGAACAGTTGCCGGTATGGTTTTAATTTATTCTGCTAGTACGTGTTCGGTTTGCAATAGTTCTTCAGTGTGATAACATGTTGCTCTTCCCCACAAGTGCATGCATCATGCACTGAGCAAAGGGAGGGTGCTAACTAAACAGTTGGCTTTTCATTCGTTTTTTTGCCTGTTTCCTCTTTGTTCAGCTTGTGGCTAGAGGCACTATTTGCAGCAGAATGTCCAGATCACCATCTCCCTTCTTCCTAGGTGAGAAGCTGTGGAAAAGGTGACTCATGGTTTGCTCCAAGCTGAGCAGATCATGTCAGAGTACCAAAGTTAAACAATTTGAGACCTGAAGCCTTTCCTTGGTTTGCTGCTGGTCCCCCTGGCTTACGCTGATAACTGCAGTTCACTCCTGCCCAGCTGTATTGACTTTGATGTTACGGTGGCTTTGTACTACTGTAGCTAAGATCAGAACATGGGCCCAGGTGCTTCATCAGTTTAAGGGACCATTAACTTCACTGCCTGTGTAGCTGTATGTGAAGTGATACATCAGGCTTTGCGATTATTCTAGTGAAGGACCGATTTTTCTTTTGTGTCCCCAGGCTGTCTTCCTCAGCTTTAAATGGTGAGGTACATCTGCTGTCCTTTCAGTTTGTGGGTTTTTAAACAGTAATGTGAAGTATATCCTGCTATCCTATTACTTGTTCTATTGCTTTAAGAAATGTATTAATAAATTGCTGTAGAATTACTACTTTTCTTCTGTTTGTTAGAGAGGAACGCAATGATATCTTAGCTGTGGCAGACTGGGGCCAGAGGCTTTCATTTTACCAGCTGAGTGGCAAGCAGGTATGTTTTAGCGCATTCAAGAGCAGCAGGTCACTTCTGATTGTGTTTTGTCCTGTATTCAAAGGGTGTGCAAGTGCTTTGTTAGCTACATGAAATGTTTTCTGTTTTCCCAGCCTTTTAAGAGTCTGCTTTTATTTAACCATCTTTTCCTTCGACTCTTATTTCTCCCATGGCAACTCGGCTGCTGTCTTACAATTCCTGCTGCTGTCTTACAGCTTTGCTGTCTTTTTTGATATGGTTTCCTGGTCTGTAGAGGACATCTTTGTATTTTTTTCCACTAGTTAAAGGGGGTTTTGTGAGTTGCTTGTGTTCTGAGTAGACTGGTTTGGGACTGGAGGGATTCTTGGATGTATTGTGGAACTGCCTTTGGGAATCTCAATATAGCCAGTGGTTCTAGGGCATTGAAAAATTTTGCATGACCAGAGAGATGAGAAGAATGGTATCAGCGACAGCCCTTGTTGCCTTGGGAAAACATGAAATGATCCTTTTTTAATGTTTTTTGGTGGGTTTTTTTTTTTTTTCCCCTTGCAGATTGGGAAGGACAGAATGCTCAATTTTGACCCTTGCTGTGTTAGCTATTTTACCAAAGGAGAGTATATTTTACTGGGAGGTTCGGATAAACAAGTTTCCCTCTTCACGAAGGATGGTGTGCGTCTTGGTACCATAGGAGAGCCAAGCAGTTGGGTGTGGACATGCAAAGCTAAACCAGACTCCAACTATGTGGTGAGTAGGAACGTTTCTCTGCCATTTGCAGAGACAATTTGTCATATAAGGAAAGTTCATAAATTTCAAACTCAGTTGCTTAGTCTAGAAATCCTTACTGAGGCAGCAGAACCTAAGCAGTGTCTAGTGAGGTCCTGTAACTACCACTGAAGTTAAAAATACCCTCCAGAAGTACAACTTGGGCTGCAAGAAGGGTGGAAATGAGCTTAACACCTGCTTTCAGATGGTAGGACATTTGTTGCATTTTGATTTAAAAAAGAAGAGGGAAAAGAAGAAAAATGGCAGCTAATAACTTCTAGTCTGACCAAATCTAATTCCATGATGGGAGGAACGTGTTCAGATTGAGTTTCTAGCATTGTGGAAAATACCTACGAGGCAACAGTTAGCCATATTGCTGCACTCTGTATCGCTGTACGAATGTAAAGAGATAGAGTGAATGTGAAAACAAATGCACGCCTTGCCTCCCCCCCATCCCCACCCAGAAACAAACCACCACAACAAAATCAAACCAGACCCCATCCACCCAACGTGGTGGTCTGGGTGGTCTATGGTGAGATCAGTCTTCGTTTTGCATTGCACTTCTGCCGCTGTTCAAGTAGAATTAGGCTTAACTGGTATCAATCTATACATTATGCAGGACAAAAACATGATGTTCATATAAATACTACACATTTTGGCAATTCTCACCTACATGTACCAATTGATAAAATTATTTTCTTTTGTTCAGGCAGTAGGATGCCAAGATGGAACAATATCCTTTTATCAGTTGATTTTCAGCACTGTTCATGGCCTCTACAAAGATCGTTATGCTTACAGAGACAGCATGACTGATGTTATTGTCCAACACCTCATTACTGAACAAAAAGGTAATTTCACACTTGCAGTCGGGCCAAAGCTTCGCTCTCGTTCTGTTTTGTTTTGGTGTTTTTAAATTAATATCCATCAGAACACTCAGAATAATATATACTGCGTGTACCAGAGAGATTCTCGTCGCTTTGACAGTGAAACTGAGGAGGGCTGTTTGCAGGATGAGAGTGCAAACTTGGATTCTAGAGGATCAGCACTGACAAGCTTAATGAAGGATGTGGGGATTTGAAAGGACATTGGGAGGGGCAGAGGCTTTTAAGATAAGGTTTTAATCTCTGCGAATGGGATAAAAATACTGTACTTCATATTTAGCTTCTTTTTCCCCTTAGTTGCAGCCTCAAGGGTTTGTGCTGATTTTGTTTGTTCATATCTACTGGCTTTTTATGGCAAGGAATCAAAGTATTGCCCCAGAACGTGCTGTTGACAAATAATAGAGGGTGATAAATTGTGACAGGGATAGTAGATTACATAGATGCAGAACAATAAACATATCGGAACAGGAATCTGCTTTTAATTTTAGAGCTGCTTCAGAAAGATTCAATTTCAATTTATTAGTAAGTTTTCTGATTTCTGTATCTGTTATTTTTGTGTCAGCCTGTGCTGTATTGTTTTTGTGGTTTTTTTTCTCTCTCTAGTTAGAATAAAAGGCAGAGAGCTTGTAAAGAAAATTGCAATCTACAAAAACAGATTAGCAATCCAGATGCCAGAGAAAATCTTGATTTATGAGTTATACTCGGATGATTCTTCAGATATGTATTATCGGGTGAAGGAGAAGATAGTAAAAAAATTTGAATGCAATTTGCTGGTTGTATGTTCAGAACACATTATTTTATGCCAGGTATGTGCTTTAATATCTTGAGTAGTCTTGGGGCTGTCCGGAGAGCTGGTTGGAAAGCATTGTGCTGTATAATCTGCTGCAGTTTTTCCCCAAGGTGCCAATGAGCAGTGCTGTTGCAATGTGCAGCGCTGACGTACTTGTAAACAAGAGCTGTGGCATGCCACAGGTGGCTCAGTAAAACAGTCTCTGGAATGATTTTGGTAAATTAGCACATAATCCAGGGGAGTTCTGGGGTGGGGGTGAAATTTTAGAAAAAGGTGAGGGGTTTTGTTTGTTATAGCATTGGAAAGCCTTAAAGAATTTGCCCTGTTAAATTGACTGACTTCAGGATTTTTATTTGTAGAAGTAGGCACACGTGCTAGTGTCGGTATAAACATAGCACATCAAAGACAGTGGTGTTACCTTTACCTCCATGCAGTATTTTGTGTGTTGTTGTACCTTTAGGAGAAAAGATTGCAGTGCCTCTCGTTTAGTGGCGTTAAAGAACGAGAATGGCTGATGGAATCTCTTATTCGTTATATTAAAGTAATTGGAGGACCTCCAGGAAGAGAAGGCCTCTTAGTTGGTCTGAAGAATGGTCAGGTAACAACACATCACGTCTGGTATGTGATTTTTCACTGCAAACACAATCTGGGTTGTGCTCTTAGGGGGAGACCTTAGGAGCAGCATACTCTTTTACAAGCCAGAATTTCATTTGACAGAATCTCATCTTGTGATTAAAACCTGATTACTTTTATCTTTCATGTTCTCTGGCTGTAAAATTCATACAAACACGTTTAACTTTGTCTAAAGTCCATAAGTTGTTAGGAACAATTTACAAAAATCGAGTTCTTGGTGAACTGAAAGAACATTTGCTTGGTGTGCGTACACTTCTGGGAAGGTGTGGATGATCTAGAGGTGAAATTGCTGTTGATGTCACAAGCCAGTTAGCCGTACAAAATTTCAAGCTAGAGCCCAGAGGTACTGATATAGTGAAGAAGTTGAGATCCTTTGTGTCTCCTGTATCTGTGCTATGTATTCCTGTAGTATTAATGGAATTGTTTAATTAGTGGAGCATTTAAAAATCCAGGATGTATAGCCTATGGGGTTTATTTGTATAGGCTTGCCACATAGTGTGTTGTGGAAACAAGTCTTTCCAAGATACCTCAAACTGAAAGCATTTCCTTAATTCTAATGCAGTTTGTCTCTGAAAAAAACTTGCAGTTGCATGCTTTAAACAGCAATAAAGTTTGTTTCTGCTGTGCTAGTTCTAGTTTTAAGGGAAAAAAAAATGGATGGACTGACTTTGTTTTAAATATGTCTAGATTCTGAAGATATTTGTCGATAATGTCTTTGCAATCGTCCTGTTGAAGCAATCCACAGCTGTGCGCTGTCTGGATATGAGTGCATCCCGAAACAAGCTGGCAGTGGTTGATGAGAATGATACCTGCCTGGTGTATGATATTCATACCAAAGAGCTGTTGTTTCAGGTAAAAGTCAAAGTATTTTAATATGGGGGGGAGGCAAGAAGTGATTTGAAGCACACAGCATACCAAGTGTTGCTGTACAGAAATCTGTAGATCTGTCACTTTAGCCATTAATCACGTTTTGTAGGATTTCCCTGTGATGCATTTCTCTATTTGAACTACCCTTTTGGAGATGGTAGTCAAGGGATTGGAAGACAGGAAATACATGTGAGCAACAGCTGAGTAAAGAACACTTAAACGTGACCTTTTCAGTTTAATTTAGAGCTCTGTCCTGGTTCCCTTTGAAGCATTACAGTTAATGAGCATTTATCATTAGTACGAACAGAATTAAAGCCTAAACTTCTTTGTGCATTGTGTATTCCCAGACTATAAAACGAGGAATGATAATTCTCTCTTCATTGGCAGTTTAACAGTCACTCGAAGGGTTTACTCATTAATGTTGATGAAACGTTTTCAGAGAACGCTGGATAGAAAGTGAAGTGCTACAAAGACAGGGTCTGTAATGTCCCTTTTTGGTAAGGGCAGAAAAGTGAGCAATTAAATGTCAGCTAACTGCTGTGAAATTTTATATTGTGTTCTGCAGTTTGATAGTATAGATCATTAAATACAAAACAAAGACAATTACAGCTGTTTATTGAAATGTAAAATACGTCCCTGTAAATCTCTGTAGGAATATACTGGGCTTTAGAATATTGCAAATGTAAACAGTAAATCTGTGTGTGCACACAGGCTATAACGGGTAAAATGTTCTAGCTGAAGGATTCGTATTTCTCAGGGGAGATGATGTGATTGCGTCTGTTGTGATATCCGTTGTTTTGCTTGTTAGGAACCCAATGCTAATAGCGTGGCTTGGAACACGCAGTGCGAGGATATGCTTTGCTTCTCGGGAGGGGGCTACCTCAATATCAAAGCTAGTAACTTCCCTGTCCATCAGCAAAAACTTCAAGGCTTTGTTGTGGGTTACAACGGCTCCAAGATCTTCTGTCTTCATGTTTTTTCTATGTCAGCTGTTGAAGTTCCGCAGGTAATCCTTTAATCTCGTTAAGTGTTGCTTTACATTTCATAAACATCAATGTTTAAGAAGTGAAGAAGCTTTTCTGAGATTTACCCATATTCCATTACCAAAATGATTGCAGTTCACACTCTCTTCATTGTTATTTAAGTTATATTGCATGATCTATTTTATTTTTGTTTATTTGGCATTAATTAATTTAACTTCCTTTTTGCTGTTTTTGATTGTTGTTCCTAATTCTTCCTTTCTACTTGCAAATGCACATAATCTAGAAGCAGAGATACGATGGGGGTGTTACCTTGTCCTGTGTTTTTACTGTAGTCTCTCTGTGTAAGTTGTAATTTCATTTTCCTTAGGAGTACATCAAATACTGTCTTATTGTTGCTCCATCAAGATGTGTTTAAGCAATATTTAAGCTGAATATTTTAGTCTGAATGTTACATGGGCAGTCTTTATATTCTCAATTTAGAGAGAGTATTTTGTAAAAGGCAATTTTCTGCATTTTGGGAACCAATGGAAGTGTCTAAAATGGTCCAAGAAACAAAACAAAAAAAAGGAAAAGGAAAAAAAAAACCTAACCTAATTCTGACTTACACACCCGAGCATGGTCAGGATTTGAATCCAAGAGTCAGTGAAGAGGGCAGAAGTGCTGTGTGCTTTAATTAACTAGTGGAGCCCTGTGGTACAGCCCCGGGTGTTCCTCTGCGGCATCGTCCTCACTGGGCTCAGGGTGCCCAGGGCGGGTGACAGCCATGAGATTGGCCAGCTCTCGTACACCTTTGGCTGTGGCAGGCTGTAGGCACCAACATGCCAAAAAATTACTGTGAAGTGTCACAGAGGGAGCTTTTTCCAAGCTACCCTTTTGCTGAGAGGGAGTACAAAAAAGTATGATTTTCAGATAAATTGATAAAAATAACCTAGGAATCAGTCTGCATACTGCCTTTGGTGGCAAGCCCAGAATTAAGGGTGATCTAGCTGCAGAGCTCCCTGTTTGCTCAAAGGGTTCAAGCTGTCGCTGCAGATCCTGAGCCTTAGTCTATCTGTGTCAGCCTGTAGGTGACAGTTTCTCTCTGTAATTCCCTTTTAGGGCAGGTCCTTGAGGTCAGTGTCTTTTGGGCTTAATAGTCGCAGTCTTGGTAAAACAGCTTTGTCATCGGGGTTGGCAAGAAGAGTTACTTCCTCCTGATGCCTCTCTCTGTGTCTGGGTGTTTCCAGGGATGCTTCACACTGGGCTGCGTTGGCACTTTAATGCTTTTAGCCTTTGAGAACAAACTACCGCCTCCTTTGCTCCGCTTTCATAGTATTAAAAAAAACCAACCCAGAACTCATCGATTGGCTCAATGTACGTAACATTCAGCGTGTACAATGCTCAGAAGAATTCAGTCTTTACTTCCTAATATGCAGGAAACTGATGATTTCAAGATGGATGAGTTTGCAATATAATTAATGCAGCTTGTCTAAGATAATAAACACCCCAGAATGTTGTTCTGTCTATTGTGTAAAAAACATACATTTATTCTCTGTGGAGCTTATAATGGTTGTGATTGGAATGTATTCCCCCCCCTCCCCACAATTTATGTAGAGAATTTCACTAATATATCTCAGTATTATGCTTTCTAATGCATGTTTTTCAATGGAAATCCTCAGTCTGCACCCATGTACCAATATCTGGAACGAAAAATGTTCAAAGAAGCCTATCAGATTGCGTGTTTGGGGGTAACTGAAACGGACTGGAGAGAACTGGCCATGGAAGCCTTAGAAGGGCTGGAGTTTGAAACCGCTAAAAAGGTAAAGCGGTTGTTCACTTATTTAGCAGAAAGCTTGTTTTATTTATCTATCTATATTTATATATTTATACATTACACACACTCTATATATATGTGTGTGTGTGTTTTAAGTCTGGAGTACAAAGCGGTGTCCCTGGGTTACTGTCTTGCTTCTCTTCAGTGTGTGTTACTCCACATACCAAGGACAGTGGTGATTTGTTATCTACTCAGGATCTTGAGGTGAGGTTTTTAAACTGAAATCGAATTTATCTCTCTAGATAAATGCCACGGCCTAAATCAAAGTGTTAAGCGTGAAGGGAATGGTTCCTTTCATCTGCTGGAAAGGCATGGATGAATTTGAGGGAACAGAGCTGGGGAGTGGTTCACGGGTGCTGCTGAACGCCGGGTGGCAGCAGAGCATGCCTCGGCTGGCTTTGCGGCTTCCCCTTCCCCACTGCGATAAACTTCTTATTTTTTCCCCTTAGTATTAAATATAACCTCAGTTCGGATGTGGAGGTTTCATATTCTTTGCTATCTACGCATTAATGTTCCTTGAAGGCAGTGGTGATGGAATGCCATCCTTCCAGTCATTTTCTATCTGGAATGCCTTGGTTTGGGCAGTGGTCTATAAATGGACATATACTGAAGAATGGAGTTTTCTCTGGCATAAAATACTTCCCTATTTTCTTTCACCACCTTCTCTCAAATAAGCGAGGGCGAACTGAGTTCAATGTCATAAATATTGTATGAAAGACAAAACATTCTAAAAATATGCAGGGAATGGCCTCTAATGATAGACATCTTTTAATAACAGGTTTTTTTTAAAAGGAAATTAAATGCTTTATTTTTCTTTTTTTCTTAAGTGGAGGCACCAGAATAATTCCTGTTTCACAGACAGCTTTATGCAAATAGATATTATTAAAAAGAAGTTTTCAGTGCCTCCTTGGAATTTTAAAGTAGTGCCCTCTTAGAATTAGAGCGGATTAATTTGAACAAAAGCAGCTTCTTGACATTAAAGGCTCTCATAGTTCCTAGTCCGATCTGGTGTAAGCAGAATATTCTATGCCCTCTTAAGCGCTAGTTTGGTTAGAAGTCTTGAATGTGCAGTCTAAAGAGTTAAATTTCTATTTTTTGATGCATGTCAAGAATAAGTGCTAAGCTGCTGTACTCGCATGTGACTGCCACTTGAGACGTTGGCTTGCACATTTATCTCCATTTGCAAAAGATATTACACTGTCTTGCCATGCTTTTATCTTATCGTCTTCTTACTTCCTTTCCTCTCTCTGAGCTACTTCCATACTGGATTCTCAGAGTGGTGTAAAACCCAGAAGTATATGCAGTATGCTTTGGCAATGTGATCAATTGTATGTTCTACCTCGTAATAATTTCCTCAAACTTCCTTGTCTGTATCATGCCTCACATCAAAATAGAAAAGCTGTAAAATAGCCAGAATAAAAGTATGTCATGTTTTAAATGGCATTTGCAGTTGTGGTCAGAGCCCCTCAGGTCAGGGGCTGCCCAGACACAAACCCCAGCATATTTCTGTCCGTCCTGTTTGCATGAAGACAGCTTGATTTATGCATAGCAATATTCTGCTGATTTTTTTCTGACTTTTCAAGTTAATTTCTTTTATTCCTTTTTTCCTTTTCAACAGGCGTTTACAAGGGTACGAGACCTTAGATATCTAGAGTTGATCAGCAGCATAGAGGTAAGAGAGCGTTAAGATATTTTCTTACCCTTGGTACTGTGCCAAAATCAGTTCACTCTGTTTGGGAGGGACTTCTGTCTGTTCCAATGGCGCTTCTGGCTGTTGTAGATGTGTTTAGAGTGAAAGATCCTGGTTAGCTGAGGTGACTCAAATTCTAGTCATAAGACTGAAACTTCATGGAAAAAAATGTGGGGGTGGGACAGTGAGAACTTCTGAAACCGTCTTCAGGAAAACTGGAGAAACATTTAATATTCAATTAATAATTGGTAGAATAGTGCTGTACTGACAGAGCTTAGTACCGAATGCTTCATAAACATGAGTTAATTAAGCCTTTCCTTGCCCCCTGGAGGTAGGTAATTACTATTATCTCCTTCTTGCAGAGCCAGAAACAGGCCCAGAGAAGTAAAATGATAAACTCAAGGTCTCATGACAAGTTTGTGACAACTGGAAATAGAATTTGGGATTCCTTACTTTCATACTGTGCTCTAATCACTAGTTCTTGGTCTTCTCACACTTCTTGATAGAATTTCACTAGACAGTGACTGTCATGAGCACATTAAAAGACATGGTATCACCCGTGTCCTCAAAGGCTGCGTGACAATGCCTAAAGATCCGTGCTGAGATGCATGAAGGGAATTCCTGTTTCTCACAATAATTAGGTTTACACCTTCTCTGAAGGAATACTTTCCTTGTCTTCACTTTCTGCAGAGCTGTCCTGGTTCTGTCGAAACGCCAGCTTGTTGCAGTTGACTTTTCTTGGTGTCTAACATGGGACAAAGTTCTGCGTTGGGGCACTCCCCCTTCCTCGCCCCTTTAGAGGGCAGATGGGAGCATTCTCTCACCACTGCTACCCTTTCCTTTCCACACATGCTTCTCCAGCTCTGCATCTGGAGTTATGTTATATTCTGTTTAATGAGGAAGATTCCCTTTGTAAATAGACATAAACTTACTTTCAGACTTCTTGAGGGTGTTCCTTCAGAAGTGGGAGTTTACATCATTACTTACTCTTTCTTGTGGTAGATCAGATTCCTGTTAAGGCTTGTAGGGGTGTCAATAAGCACACATATTCCATTAATGTAATGGCTTTCTCTCAGTAATTACACTTTATTTTTTTCTAATTGATGACAGCAGGAAACATAACAGCCAGATCTCTATATCTGGCAAGATTCTGTGAAGCCTTTAAAAAAGGGTGTGACGATTCCTCCGATTGTTCTTTTGACCAAGTTTTTAAAGAGAACTTTCAACACCAGTGCAGTATCAGCCTAGCAACTAAGTGTGGCCAGCAGCAGTGAGGGCTGGGTCTCCTTTGGCAGCAGAGAATTACATCTGTGTGCTGCTGGAATGCTCTTCCCCGTTTCGTGAGGTTTTCTTGCAATGCAATTCACATCTATGTGTTTCCGTGTGGGACGGGCTAATAGCAGCAGTGATTTTATCCAACGCGGGGTAGTAATGTGTTTCCGAGATCCACAGCAGAACACTCATGCACACGCACGTGTGTGTGTATCCATGGCACCGGTCCCTTCTGGCGTGAAGGGTTTCTCTGTGGCACTGCGCACGTATCGCCTGTCTGGCCCCTTCCCACGCCACCGGAGAGCAGTGCCGGTTAGCAGCGAGGATGTGCGGGAGCTCTCTGCCTGCCTGAAATCAGGAGCTCTTGCGTGTGGGGACAGCGGTGGCGGTGTTTTTTTTGTTCAGAGGCAAGCTAACATCCTCTCTGAATCTGCTTTTTGCTAGCAATTATTGTCATGTTTGTCATCCCACCCGCACATATTGTTAATTTAGCCAAATTATATGCTAGTGAGTTTCTACAGGAGAAAATAAGGACCCCATCAGATGCGTTTTTTAAAATAGCTTAGCATAATGATAGCGTGTGTTCATGTTCCTGTGTGAAATCAAGAGAAGTGATTTTTCATCACTTTGGTTTGTATAGTGACATTTAATTTTGCTCTTCCTAATTTTAATTAAGAAGGGATTTAATCCTTTAATTATAAATTCACCAGAAATGTAGGAGAGGCATAATTATCATATCCTGCTAGAGGTTTTTATTAACAGTTAAAATCTAAGCCTGAAAATTTAATTCTTCAATGGCTATTTCTCACCTAGGTCCTGCTCATCTAGAATATTTTCTACATCTCTCTTTGGGTTTTTTTTCTAGGAGAGGAAGAAGCACGGAGAGAACAACAATGAACTGTTCCTAGCAGATGTTTATGCCTACCAGGGAAAATTCCATGAGGCAGCGAAGCTGTACAAAAAGAGTGGCCACGAGAACGTGGCTCTCGAGATGTACTCTGATCTGCGCATGTTTGACCACGCAAAGGTAGTGGCTTGCAACTGAATATTTACATGTGGAAATATTAGTGTACCTGTAACTGTTTTCAAAGTATGATCCTACAAAAGGATTGGATGAAACGCACGCTTTGAATTCCAACCTTATTTTCTCAGTTAATGGGTTGAGGTTGGTTTGGCTTATAAGGGGAAGAATGGCTGTGTCCTGTGTCCCGGTGTGATGGCAGCCTGTTTCTTCAGAGTCTGCTGCTGGGGTCAGGTTGTGTTTGTATAATCCCAAACGTGTCTGTGGAGTGCATGGCTTTTCAGGGGAGGTTTTTTTTTGGACACTACCAAAGGCGACCCTTTCATTGTGATTAAGTAGTATTATCCATAGTAACTTTCCTTTTTTAAAAACCTACAAATCTCATTTTTGTGACCGTTTCTTCCCCATTATCTCGCTCAGGAGTCCCTTTCTTTTGTTCTCTTCCAAACGTACACGGTTAGTACACATGCAAAGTGGAGGTGAGCACACCATGCATTTAGTTCACTTCCCTATTATAATACAAATATTTTTCTTTCAGAGTTTGAACTTAAATAGGTATGTTAGTTCAATACTGATGTATTTTATGAAGGGTGTAATATACTAACCTAGTATATTTTTGTTTACTAGAGAATTTTCTTCTGAAGGTTCAATGTCTTGGCTTTTTTTTTTAAACTCTGTTTCCATGTAGAAATAAATGGAATATGGTTTTAAGAAGTGGTAGGTTTGTGTGTTGATAAGAAAGCATTACTTAGCTTTTAAGTCTTCTATGGTGTTTTCTTATCAAAATCCCTGAGAATGCATGCACTGTTCAGTCTCATTCATCACTCATCAGAGCCTTATTCTGCCCAGTACAGGACAAAGACTGTACCATGACGTGCATATAAAATGCTTTAGCACAGATTCCACCAACCCTGCTACAGAGAGATCTTTTTCTTCCGAGAGCTTAATATAAATACTTTGGGGCTTTGCTGATGTAAGTCTGACTTCCACTATTTTTGGCTGATGAGTCTTGGTAGCTTCAGTGTTTTGGCTCCTCTTGAACATAAATGTAATTCATAGATGAAAACTTTCCCATAAGTCTTCATAAGAATCTTTTAGTTCTTGGCTGTAGTCATGGCTATATTTAACTAGCAGAGAGCAAAGGGTCTTGCGTCTCCTGTCTTTGGGAGTAACTCCCTGCAGAGGAAATTAAAGGTGGTTCATCGCATATGAATGAAGCTTCTTGTGCACAATACCTGGAAGAATGTGTTGACCCCTTTTGTTTGTAGAACCCGTTTGTTTTTCCAAGGAAAGGTATATGGGGGATGTGGAACGTTTTTGTGTTGGGTTTTTTGTTGTTGTTGTTTTGATGCTGTCAGAATTAGGCAAAGGGACCCTTGCAGAACCTGGTTTCTTGTGCTTGCCTTTGATTAGCTCTGCCAGAGGTCAGGAAGGCCTTTGGTATGTGGCCATAGGGTTGTTATCGTGGCACCAGATCACAAATTACTGAGAACTCACAAAAAACTCTCTGTGCTATAGGAATCCGAGCTTTTGATTTTGGATTTATTTTGGTGACCTGAACTAGAAAACAAGTTGTGTCAAAGATATTGTTCAACTTCATTCTTTCGCTTTGGATTTTCCTATTCAGAGGTTATGATGACATCTTTATAGCGATCCACCTGAACCAGGGCTGCGTGCAGTGGGTCATGCTAGAGCAGAATCGCACGTGGAGCTCGTTAAAGAGCTGACACGGAGATGGGCATGGTGCTGTACCTGCGGCCGGCTGCGTCAGGGGAGCTGCTGAACTGTGGCAGCAGAACGGTTCTGTTGTGTGGGTGCTTTTTGTGGGGGCTTTTGCTTGCTTGTTGTTTTGGTTTTTTTAAACCTGAATCAGAATTTACCAGAAATATAGAGGATAAGGTAATTTTCCACTTTCTGCAAAGTAATTTTCCACTTTCTCCTCGCCTTTCCACTTCTCCTCTGTTCTCATTTTTCATTTCATAGCTGCTTTAATGGACAGTAGCCTGTTCTGGTAACAGACAAAATTGCCCTTAATCGATCTTTTGGTGTCAAGGTAGTTTGTTGGGTTTTTTCCCCTTTCCTGGCACGTGATGTCACCAGATGTGAATCATATGGTGCCAGGACTTTGGTGCTGGCAGAAGAACAAACTATCGGAACTATTTCTAAAATGGTCACGATGGCAGCATCCAGGCTTGGTGTTTGCGTTCCTTGCAGAAGTCCAGCCAGTAGTTCAGAGGTGCTCTTGCTTCTGAGCAGCTGTTATTCCGCCCTTCTAAAAGAACGTCTTAGATATATTGTAATATAATTATCGACTGTCTTGGCGGAAAATGAAATTTCACTCTTTAATTGATTTATGGCTGGGTATCCTGATGCGAACATACGATTCAGTGGGTATGCTGTTGTTAACAAAGCATGGGGTGGGGTTCGGTCGTCTTTGCAAATGCAACTGTAACTTCTTGGCTTGCAAAAGAAAATCTGCAACTTGGAATTGATCTATTACAGTTTTTGACATTAGTACGATTTGTTTTGGAAACACATGTTCCTGAAAATCACACAGAAATCATGGTTTGTAGCCACTGAAACAGGGTCAACAGAGGGCAAACCTTGCAAGAAATCAAGCGGGGACATACTTATTACCTCTGAGGTATCTGCATCAGCCTTCTCCTAATCCTCCCACTTTTTTTTGTTTTTTTAATTGAAAACTGTCTAAATGGGAGGCTTGCCATTGTTTTCCATCAAACGTTAGGCGTTGGCTAGTTGCTGAAGGCTGGGTCAGTTAACGTTGCAGTGCGGGCAGTATTTCTTTTCTTAGGAGGCATAACGATATTAATTTTAAAAGCCTGTATGTATTTTAGAATTTGGACAGTAACACTGTTTGTGACCAGAAGGTAATGCGAACTTCTGTGTCACACTATTCCAGGATTTTCTGGCATCTGGAGACCCCAAAGACACCAAGATGCTAATAAAGAAACAAGCAGATTGGGCCAAGAATATCAACGAGCCAAAAGCAGCAGTGGAGATGTACCTCTCTGCAGGCGAGCACATGAAGGCCATAGAAATCAGCGGGGACCATGGCTGGGTGGATATGTAGGTTTTAGTTCTATCTCGGAGATAATATATAACAAAAATTAAAATGAGTTATTACGAATTCCACATAATTTTAAAGTAAGACAAAACTTGTTTGATGTGTAACTTATATCAAGTTATATCAAGTTGAGTATTTGAAGCTCATGTACAATTAAATGTGTTAAAAGCTGCATACGTTTAGAGGGTAGGGGCAAAAATATGTTACGAAAACAAATGCATTATAACAGTAATGAGTATGCATGGGTTCATCTGTAGTATGAGACCTCTAACGTACGCATGCCTGAAGCTTTTCAGAGCACTCATCACAGCAGTGCCTATGTGACAGCCTGTGAGGACAACTGGGGCACAGATTCCCTAGAAATTCTGGGGCTACTCCTTTCACTGCTCAAATTTTCCTTGGTTTGCAGTAGGTGACACCTTGGATCATTTGCTGAGTTGCCGTAAGATCTTGGACTCGTCACTCAGCCTTCCTGTGCCTCAGTTTTGCTGTGTGGCAAATGGGGTAATGTTTATTCAGGGGCTTTTGTTTAGGTCAGGGTTGAGGACGTGTGTCCTGTGTCACTTGGTCAGGTGGGACCTACTGCATCCCTCCATCTTCATGACTGTGCAAAGAGTTGCACGTGTGAGTAAAGATTGAAGGAACAGGTTTCGAGTTTGTAAAAGGAAAGAAAAAAAGGATTTTGTTTACTGAAAGCAGTTTAAGTGTTGCATGGTGCTACTATTATGTTATTTATTAAATAACTGATTAAAGGTGAAGCTATTACAATAATTAAACAAAAGGCAAGACAACAAGGCAGAGCGTGAAACATCTGGCCTTTTTTTACTGTGTCTAGGTTAATTGAAATTGCTCGAAAACTGGATAAAGCTGAGCGTGAGCCTTTGTCAAAATGTGCCTTCTATTTTAAGAAACTTGATAACCCTGGCTACGCAGCAGAAACCTACATGAAGGTTGGTGACCTGAAAGCGTTGGTCCATCTCCACGTGGAGACTCATCACTGGGAAGAAGTAAGCGTGCCCTTGATGTCTGTGCTTAAAACCACTGCTTATGTTGTCTCTGCCAGAAAAGGAGACAAATGTCTGACTTGCTCGCTGCTGTAGTGAAGGGAGAATGTGACTCAGAGTATTTAAGTTAATTTTGTATGCTCAGTGTTTGTTTGGTGGTAGGTTTTATTTTCTTTTTTTGTTGTATTTTTGTTTGCTGGCTGAATATTTCTTGGTCTCACTTCTGAGCCCCTTTTTTGCTTGTTGCCCACTTCCTGCGGTAATCCACGGGATGCTTCTAGTCCATCAGAAAGAATAGTAATTATATCAGGGGAAATTCTGTTTTGAGCTGTGTTATTTACCCTTCGGACACACCTGAGTAGGAATACCATGCACATAATTTAGATCTGATGCATGTGTGCTGTGTTAGTGTGGACCCCGCTCTATAACTGGATTTATGCTTCTGATTAGGTGAAGTTCTGACTTCACTGGGTTTTCCCATAAAAACATGGGTCTGCCAATTTCCTTAGGAGATATATTCAGTAAAAATAAAAGTATTTGTCTCTTGCTGTGAAATCTAAATTTCCTAGATAATCACTTTCAAGTTTCTCTGTTCAATAACCAGACTGTTATTGTGCTTAGCTTCTTCTCTTTTGTTGTTGTTTGCTTTTATTTTAAAATACATTAGTTTCATACTGGAGAAAATATGGATTACACTCTCTATTCTGTGTATGTATTTTTATTGTGAATTTATTTAGAGCTAAAGGCTTGATCCCATGGAATATTCTAAACCCTTTAACTGATTAAACCATGCACGATTCTAAAAATGAATTTTTTAAATTTACCTCAGGCATTTGCTTTGAGTGAAAAGCATCCTGAATTCAAAGATGATGTCTATGTCCCTTATGCTCAGTGGCTAGCAGAGAATGATAGGT
Source organism: Syrrhaptes paradoxus (assembly GCA_013400615.1). Classification (NCBI taxonomy): domain Eukaryota; kingdom Metazoa; phylum Chordata; class Aves; order Pterocliformes; family Pteroclidae; genus Syrrhaptes; species Syrrhaptes paradoxus. The sequence goes on along the minus strand of VZTO01013097.1, from coordinate 20,369 downwards.
TTGAAGAAGCCCAAAAAGGTAAGAATGTCTCTGACAGACCACTGGTCACTTGAGATTTACTCCCTGCTTCTCCAATACAGAGCATGCAGGCTCTGCCCTGGAGACTTCCTTGTCAGTGGGATTCAAAACCAAATAGAATCTGTGTTTTTGTATTATGGCATATAAATACAGGTCCAGATTTTCCATCATATTGTGTATCTGCGTGTGGCATGTGGCAGCAGTGTTTGGTGTATAACCTGAACTGTCTTTATTAATATTTTTATCACAATAGAATTCAAAACGCTGCGGCCACCTTACAAGCCTGAGTGGAAGGCATAGTTTTACCTTATGTTTAGGTAATGTTTGGTTTATACAAGTAAAATTTTCCTGTTTCTTTAAGAATTTTCATGTATTTTGTTAGGCTTATAAAAGTACCTTTAAAGAGAACTGTCAACCTTCCATCATGTGGACAGGCTTCAAAATTGAATTCATAAACTGTTCCAGGGACAGGGGGATGTTGAAGAAGCTCCGCGTGGAGCCAGCACATTTCTGCTGTGCTCCCTCCTCTCAGGTGCAGCTCCATGTGACTGTTCATCTGCCGTTTCCAGAGCCAGCTCGGATCCCAGTGTACAACTGCTCGTGCTTGTAGGGGCCAAGGCAGTGAACATGCCAGACGTGATCTGTCTCCACACAAAGCTGATTTGTGTGTGTCAGCACCAAACCTTTCAGCCCCTGGCTCTGGGGCAGTTTGGTGGTTTGCAGGCAGGAGTCGGTGGATACGGGTGCATTGTTCCCGGTTTGTTCCACAAAGCCCTGTGCTGCTGGGGCTCAGCAGATATAAATGTCCCAGAACCACTGGAGACCTTTGTGTGGCTGTGTGAGGGTTTGGTTATCTCTGAGCTAGCTGAAGTCTCGAGGCAGCTGTGCTGTGGAGGTTTGTTGGGGTTGGTTCCCCCGATCCCCATTACCCTGTGTGAGGACTGTGTTTGCCAAATGCATGTTTACCAAGTGAGAATTCAGGATCTTTGTCCTGGCTTCCGAGCATCAAATAAAGAAATACTCCTAATAAATAATAGGATATAGTAAACACTGTACTCTCTGAATGAAGTTGTGATTCGTAGTGTTTAGAGATGGCCGTTGTTTGTACAGAGATCTGATCACAGCATTTTTGCTCTTTTCTATATTTAAATAAAAGCAACCAGTGTTGTACAAAACCTGTGAGCTCAAGAGCTGCTGAGACAGTGCAAAAGACAAAATACCTACAGAAACTTCTCACGTTCCGTTACTGTCACTGCTTTCAAGGAGAAAAATACTAGTGTATAATCCTTTTCATCCTGCCCTGGATGGAGTATTTGATATTGGCTGAATAGACTGCTCTTAATTTAAAAACATTAATTTCCATTAATTGATATAATCGCCCTGTAAAATCCTCTTTGTTTTGGTCGTCTTCTTTGTAGCATTTCACAAGGCTGGCAGGCAGAGCGAAGCCGTGAGAGTGCTGGAGCAGCTCACACACAACGCTGTGGTTGAAAGCCGATTTAACGATGCAGCCTATTATTACTGGATGCTTTCCATGCAGTGTTTAGATATAGCCCAAGGTAAGAAACAGAAAGGAAGTTTGTTTGTAACCTTCTTGTGCACGTAGACAAACAGTTACTGAGTTGTGATGCTATTGCTGCAGCCACTTCACTGTTGTGTGGCTTTGGCTTTGTTTTTGGGTTTTTTTTTTTTTAATGCTCTGCATAATTCTGGCCTGTGCTATTTTTGTAGTCCCCCTGGTTTTCCCATGTGCTTATTTAAAACAAATAAGCAAAACAGCAAGGTCAGCATGCATAGGCCTCCTTTTGAAATCTGACTGGAATCAAAATCGTGCCTCCTGGGACCATGTATCCTCGTGCAGCTTCCCACAACCCACTGTAACTAGGGAAGTGATTGGAGGGTTAACGTCCTAGTAAATAAAAGATGATTTTGGAGTGTAAGATACATCTAGTATTTGAACATAGGTTGGAGAGGTACTTTACAGATTATTGCTGCCATCAGAGATAAAACTGATGTTTGTTAGCTATCATCTTGTATTCTGAATGTGTTTCACTGGGAGAGAGGTGGAGCCAGTAGTTAATAGGTGCAATTTAGTAATAATTAATGCAAAAGATTGATCACACTGCATTTTGCCTGGTGCTATAAGTACCTTTTTTTTTAAAATTCAGCTGATGTATGGTAGCGCTGATCTGTTACCCCTCAGGTATTTTATAGAGATGCAAATTTTTCCGGTTGGCTTAGTAGTGTATTTAATATTTATGAAACAGATGTTTCACAACTAATTTTATTTGTAAACTGTGAAGTTATGGATGAGGTTTCCAGTGATGCACACGTACTGTTTTCTACCTTTAACTAAGGTATAGCCTCTAGCTCTGTTAAAACCATTGCCTCTGCTGTTTTGTGTTTTACCTTGCTTGTTTTATACCAAAATGGCAAGTCTGTAATGTGTGTTTTGCACAGGTAGACGGGACACACTCGAGCTGGTAGATGCCCCTTTTGGAAGTGCTGGCACTCAAATCATAATATGCTGTTTTCTTCCATCTGAGTCTTACAGACTTATCTTGGAGACTTATACTAATGCCTTTGCCTCCTGCAGAGAATGAACAACAGAAGACTGAAATGTTGCAGAAGTTTCACCGCTTCCAGCATTTGGCAGAAGTTTACCACGTCTATCACTTTATTCAGAGATACACTGTAAGATACTCACTTTACAAGTTGTGTATTTATGCTTCCTGAGTACTCTTCTTTAGGGAGTCCAGAAATAACTAGGAACAATTAATGACTTCTCAGGCAATTAAATATTGAGTGTAGATTAGTGATACTGTATAATAACTTTATTTCTCTGCTTTCTGCTGTGTTCTCTACAAGAAGTTCTGTTGTCTAGTTCCCAGAAGTGCAGGGCAGTTCTAGCAGATCAGTGTGGGTAGGAGATACGATGGTGGCTGACTTCCCACTCCCAGCGTGTTCTTGCCAGTTGTGTGGGTTTGGTTCCACCTGACCTGAGCCTCTGGTCCTACACAGGCTACGGTCAGCTTCTCCTTTAATCACGGGACATTGAGATTCAACAGAAGGCAGCCCCCTAGCTTAGGGATTCCCCCAGCGTGGTACCTGTGTCAGTGGTGATGGGTGTAAACCACTCCAAAATGACAAGCAGGCAGGAGTGAGGAGCTCCTGCTGCTTCCAGTTGCCACCACTGTTGGTGAAAATCTCTTTTGTAAAACATTTGAGAAGCTTTGACCTATGCCCTTGCCCAAAAGAAGACGCTGCTATGGAGGTCTTTGCTGGTCAGACTACTTCAGACCTCTCAGCAGTGGAGCCTCTTGCTGGCCAGTCCACCCTCAGTTTTAAATAGCCTGCTAAGGATTCTGTTTTAGCTACATGGATCTCTTTCTCCTTCTTTTTCTGCATGTCGCAGGCGTGAGCTTTGGTGATAAAGACTTGCAAAACCCACTTGCTATATTCTGTCAGCACCTCTTCTTTTTGCAACTGCATGAAAGAAACACAGTACTTGAGGTGCCTAGTGCTGTGCTGCTTGCTGACATGAGTTGTTGATTTTCCAGCTTGGAAATGTGTGTCTGTATTTTTAATACTGCAGGAGGAGCCTTTCAGTTTCCACTTGCCTGAAACCCTCTTCAATATTTCCAGGTTTCTGCTTCACAGCTTAACAAAGGAGACTCCTTTGGGGATCTCAAAAGTGTATCCTTCCAATACAGTACAAAATGTAAAAGTTACCTTGTGAGGTACATGAAAGGAATAATTGCAGGTGATCCGCAATGGAGAGATCTCCTGTAGGCTATCTTCAGTTTCAGCTGTTGGTTATAGTTAATGGAAACTGACTCCTGTCCCTAAGGAAATAATCAGTATCTTTAAACGACTGTGTGTTTTAACTGTGCTGCCTTTTTTTTTTAATAGTTTTGGTGAGCTGTACAAATGAACTAAAGCTAATTGTGAAACCCACCCGCCCAGTCTGGTGTGTCACCTTTGTCAGAGGAGCAGGTTCTTGGATACCAGTCACAGCAGCAGGATGTTGGCTCTGGATCCTGACAGTGATCTGAGACAGGAGGGGGGGAACCAGGAGTTTCGCTTCACGTGAGGCTGGTGTGGCCGTGCAGTGGCTGCAGGCTAAGGTTGTACAGCTCTGTTAGTGCACGTTGCAGCTTTGGAGAGCGCTTCGCGAACAGCCTGTGAGAACCCTGCGGAAATGCACCTGTCTGGAGGAGATAACAGGGAGGGTCGCTGGATGCCGCAGGGTTTTCTTGGTTTCACTTCATTTATGGCTTTGGATGGGATGTTAGCTTTCCTTTCCGTAAGTTCCTCACTTACAAATGTGCAATCTTTCATAACATGCCTTGTGACCAGAAGCTTTCTGAACAGCAGTCACTGCTGTGCTCTGGTGAAAGGGAAGGACAGCGACACCCAGCATGTGTCTCCGTAAGATTGTCTGTGTTCACTGGTGTCTGTGGGTTGCTGGTGTTGCAAGGTTTTGGGTTTTTTTTTTGGCTGGGGGAAAATCCATTCATGCTGAAACTACTGAAGTGTTGTAAATGGCATCAGAACATTGAACCGAGGCAGTGTCTGTGGGGTCAGTTCCTTACCGTGCTCCTAATTGCCCACAGGCATTTTGACAGTTCTTTCACACCTGTTTGTAAATGGAGTTGTGTACGTAGATTCCTCTTGTTGAAGCCTGTTTAGGGTACTGGTGTTGGATATGCTTCATTGCACAGCTTCTCTGATTAGGAAGAGTGTTGCAGTTTGTCCTGAACACCATGTGTATTCTCATTCCTTAATTAAACTACAGCAATACGTTATTTGCCCTGGCAAAACAGAGCAAAGCTCTTGGTGCGTATAAACTGGCTCGCCACGCCTACGACAAGTTACAGGGACTGCAGATCCCAGCTAGGTTCCAGAAATCGATTGAGCTGGGCAGCCTGACAATCCGGTCCAAGCCATTCCATGACAGTGAAGTAAGTTGTAACGTGTTTCATGTTAATCGTTAATATGTGGCCGAATCCAAGAAGCTGAGTTGCTGTATGCACAAAAAAAATCTGAAATACATTATGCATAGCTCTGCGGTATATTTCTGCGGGAAGCACAGTCCTTTTATTGCTGTTCTTCAGGTCAGACTTCCTTTTCTTCCTGCGAACAAATTAAAATCAGTCCTTTTTCATGGGCAGCTTCCATCCTCCCTCTCCTGTCTTGCGTCTACCTTCCTCTCTGCCTATTAATTCTTTCAAGCCTTTTCTCTCCGAGCCACATGCAATTACTCCACAGTCTTTGTCTCTCTCTCCAGCTGGAGGTCACTTGTATTTGTCCCACTCTAGCACTCCTTCCCTCCTCCCCCTATTCCTTGAACGACCTTCCTTCCTTAAGTCTTATTTTAACACCTTTTCTTCTTTAACTGAAGTCTGACTTTCTGCAGTGTTCTATAAAGCCATGTCTCATGGAGGACTCGCTAAAAATAAATGGTATTGTGCAAGTGAACACGCACCTGGCCACCTGAAATAATAGAAAGACAATCTTAAGAACTGCCTAAGATAACCGTGTTCTTGAAGGGAGATGAATTAATTGGAGAACTTAAATTTGACCAAGCCTTAGAGCAAAAAACTTTGCTTTGGTAAGCTTCTCTGCGACCTCTTTTGTCGCTATGAATTCTGCTTCTGTTTCTGCAAAGGCAAGGTGAAAATTTAATTGTTAGAATGGTGAAGACAGCTATTTTTAACGTGAAAACTTGCTGTTCTATTAAAAAGGGAAAGCATTTTCAGATGTGAAAGGATCTGATTTCACAGCAGTATTTCTCCAGACTTGGCGCTGATGTAATATCAGTGGTGTAAACCTGAGGAGCCCATATTTTATTGAAATCAAAGAGTTCAGGATGTGCTGATCTGTTTACAATTACTGTGCTCTGTATGTGTCTTTGCAGGAGCTTGTGCCCTTGTGTTATAGGTGCTCTACCAACAACCCTTTGCTAAATAACCTGGGGAACGTCTGCATTAACTGCAGGCAACCTTTCGTCTTCTCCGCTTCCTCCTACGGTGCGTTGGAATGTTGCATTCCGTTGTGCTGTTTAAGTAGATAAATGTTACCTGAACAGCGTAGGTTAGTACTTAATTGTTCTCTCTGCAACACTATGTGGAAAAACAAATCTTTCCTTTTAGTGCTGTTAGATTTGGCTGAGCGGTGCCTGTTGTCCCGGGGACCGCTGGGTTTCCCTGCGAGCCAGCAGCAGCAGTGAAGCTTTGCTGTATTGTGAGCTGCTGAGTGTGAAGTGTTTCATTAACACAGATCAATCCCGCGGGAAGGTGGGGGGTTTGGGTTTGTTTTAATTTTATCTAACCTGCTGCATGAGGACACATGGGCAGATCACCACCTTCATAGAAGCCAGAGGGTGTTCGTTTCACAAGGGGCACCGTACCCTCCAGGAGGCATTCTCTGAGTTCTTGCGGGTCACACGCTCCTTGCTTTTCACCCCCTGTTAGAAGTTCTGCATCTGGTCGAGTTCTATTTGGAGGATGGCATCACAGACGAAGAAGCCGTAGCTCTCATTGATCTTGAAGCTCCAAGATTGAACAGAAGAGCGAATAAATGGCAGGAGGTGATGAGTGACCGTATCCTTTTGATTAAAATTGGTTTCTGGTCCTTTCCTTAGGGGGGAAAAAAGCAACAATTTTGCAGTATTTTTTTCCCCCTTAGGTTTAACATTTTCTTTTTGCCATATGACTGTAAGTACAACTGCATCGTGTTTCCTTTTCAAGTCAGCGTAACAACCAAAGTGATGTTTTAACGAAACCCAATGTTTTCATAAGGCTTTTTAATCAGGACAATTTGTTTCAATCACATGAAATACTTCTTTTAGCAATGTGTCAAAACCGTAACAATGGATTGTCATGCTTTACCTCTTCTGTTCTAACTGCTTTCTGTGAAGAAGGGGGAGAGTCTGCAGTGTGTTACCCGCTTCCAATGACAGCTTGCTTTAGAGCTGCCTTCCCTTAGCCAAGGGAAACCAGCATGGACCTTCTTCACAGCCATTCCTGCTGGAGTCTGTTCTGTGGTGCTTTGGCACCAGTTGCTGTGGGGGCTATGTGACACTAGGTGCAGAGTAATGCAAAAGAAAACACAGTCTCTGACTAAAGCTGCTCAGAAATGTAATTTAAATGGGTTGTTTCATTTGTGTTTTGTCATCTGTCAGAAGGGGGCAGAGGGAAGGCAGGGCTGATGTCACACTTGGTTGTGGTCAGATTTGCCATTCTGCAGCAGCTGCAATGCTGAATTTCCCCGTCACCGTGAATCTTCTCGGGTACTTTCTATAATAATCTGAGCGCTGTAGCACTTTGTGAATACTCTGACCCTCTGGAGCAACGGGGACACCAGTCCTGCTGGTATGCTTTCATGTTTATTCTGGGAGTGCTAGCTGCTGTGAGGACAGCTAATTTTATAGGAATGCTTTTTCTTCCTTAAGAAACACATCTAGATGCGCAGAGTTTGAAGCTCGATGACACTATGGATATTATTGAAGAGGATGATCCCTTTACAGCAAAACTGAGCTTTGAGGTGAGAGCCTTACCTGTATCTTCTGGTATGAATGTGCTGCAGAGACTGCCACAAGGGAGATGCAAAGCGGGGGAGTGGAGGAGAGGGATGGAGCGTGAGAGAGAAAGGGATNCACAAAACAAGAAAGATTGTACAATAAACATTCCTGGAATTTGTTTTTGTCATCATACACTGGCACAGCAGGGCTGTCCCGCAGGGTGTTACTGCACCGAGGTAGGACACCTATGAAACCACTGTCACCGTGAGGTTTTAATAAAGACTGTGGGCATGGGTGTTGTTTACAAGGAACTGTGTTAAAATGAGTAATGGAAGCTCACTGAAACCAAGTGAGAGATGTGGCTGGATGCTGCTGCTGCTGAAGGTGTTGATAAAACAGAGCGAGTTTGGTGAGACCTGGCTCAGGACAATTCTGTATTAGCTTTTTCTCCTGACTTTTATTTGCTGCTTCCAAGATCTTGATAATCCTCAAAGGGCTTTGCGGTTGGTAACTAATTCTTTCTGAACCCGCTCTCCTGCAGCAAGGAGGCTCAGAGTTTGTTCCTGTGGTGGTGAATCGTGCTGTTCTCCAGTCCATGAGCCGGAGGGACGTCCTGATCAAACGCTGGCCGAAGCCGCTGCGGTGGCAGTACTACCGTTCCCTGCTACCCGACGCCTCCATTACCATGTGTCCGTCGTGTTTTCAGGTAGTGTTTTCTTGGAGAGGTTTAAAAGAAACCCAAAAATCCCTGCTGAGGACCCCATGGCTGAAACAATTCTAACCATTGAAACCTCATACTTCAAAAAGTCTTCAACAAATTCCTGAATGATGTAGAGGCACAGAAGGCAACAAAAGCCAAAAACTAAGCTGCGTGATGCACAGAGGAGCAGCTGCCTTCTGAAAACTTTGAGGTCGCTGAATCTGAGAAGTTGCGCTGACAGCAAGTCAGAGCCTCTCGAGCAAGCCGTGGCTGAACAGCAAATGCTGATTGGTATTTCTTTCTTTTTGCTCTGTCTCTGACTCTCAGCCGGGTCTAGCAGGGGAAATCAGTCAGTAACTAAGTTAGCTTGTGGTTCAGTCCCTCTCCCTCTCCTTCCCCTCTCAGGAATGGCTTTCTGAAATACGGGAATTCAGTCATTTGCTTACACAGAAACTATCTAATTTTTGTCCTTCTGCAAAAGTAATTAATTGATTTGTGCCTCTTCAGCAGCATTGGCAGTGGTCTGTGAATGCTTGCGGTTCTGTTCCAGGTCGCAGCTCTCAGGCAGCTGGAAGTAAGAGGACCAGTTCTCTTGTAGCTTCAGAATCCCGTGCCTCGGAGAAGCTGCTGCACTCAGTTTGCATTTTCTTTGAGCTAGTCACAGGCTAACTTGTCCCTAAATCTGTTCCCAATTAACAGATGTTTCACACAGAAGACTATGAGCTGCTCGTACTCCAGCATAATTGCTGTCCGTTCTGTCGACGGAGAATAGATGAGTCAAACCAATGAAGAAAAACAATCTCGTACCTCAACTGACAGACTTCCTCTTGGCTTGGCAAAACACCTCTTAGATTCAGAGAGTTTTCCTAACAACTTGGTTAAGACTTCTTGTTCCATTTGGTACTAAGAGCGGAACTGAGTTGCAGAAATGTAACTTTATTTTTTTTTAAAATGAAAATGTCTGATTTTTGTGAATGTCTTCTACATTTCCCAGGCAAGCAGCTGAAGTGCCACAGATTTTTACAGGAATGTTTCTAGGGTCAAGTTCAGCCATGAAGTAATCTCTCATGTTAGAACTTGATTTACTCCTTCGTATGTACCTGTTACTGACAGATCTTCAAATAAACAGGACTATTTTCACTACTCTGTCTCTGAATTTTCTATAATGCCGCTTTGTCTGAGCCTGAAATTTCTTTTTCCTATTCCATTTAGGCAGGAGCAGCATTAGAGTTTAGAGCTCTTGAGGTGAGATCTTAAGAGTTACCCTGATCCTGGCAGCGAGGACCATCTCGGAGCCACAGGGAGAGGAGGAGGAGGGGTGCAGCTTTAATCAGTGAAGAGCTCGCCCTTGCTGAGTGCAGGATGCTGGGTTCTGCGCANTTTAGGCAGGAGCAGCATTAGAGTTTAGAGCTCTTGAGGTGAGATCTTAAGAGTTACCCTGATCCTGGCAGCGAGGACCATCTTGGAGCCACAGGGAGAGGAGAAGGAGGGGTGCAGCTTTTCATCGGTGAAGAGCTCACCCTTGTTAAGTGCAGGATGCCGGGTTCTGCGTGGCGGTAGGTGTTTCATGTTACCCAGCACTCACCTGCCCCGTGTCTAACCCGATAACATCAGCGCGGATGCCAGGGGCTGGCCTGGGGGTATCTGCACGCGCATGAACACCGCAGGGTGCCAGGCAGGAACACCGCAGCATCTGTGGGGCTCCCCACAGCCCCTCCTCGGTACCCTCACTGCCTTGTGACACTCCTGGCGTCTGTCAGGTTTGTGACCCGAGCGTACCCTCGTGGGGTGCACATGCCCGCCTGAGCTTGCGCAGATCCCTCGGCCGTCCTGCTGCCCAGCAGTGGTGGGCCCAGGGGGTCTTTCTGAGCTGGTTCTCCAGCGTTGCTTCAGTCCAGGGCCGTGCGCAGGGTAGAGGTGAGAGGAGATGGACCTGCTGCCTTCTGCTTCAGCCTCCTGCTGAGCCAGAGGGGATTGTAACCATGCAGCTGCTGGAGCAAAGGTGGTGGGTCAGCCCCAGGCACAATCAGCCCCCACCCAGCAGTTTTCTCACTCCACCCCCTCCCTGCANTTTTTTTTTAAAATGAAAATGTCTGATTTTTGTGAATGTCTTCTACATTTCCCAGGCAAGCAGCTGAAGTGCCACAGATTTTTACAGGAATGTTTCTAGGGTCAAGTTCAGCCATGAAGTAATCTCTCATGTTAGAACTTGATTTACTCCTTCGTATGTACCTGTTACTGACAGATCTTCAAATAAACAGGACTATTTTCACTACTGTCTCTGAATTTTCTATAATGCTGCTTTGTCTGAGCCTGAAATTTCTTTTTCCTATTCCATTTAGGCAGGAGCAGCATTAGAGTTTAGAGCTCTTGAGGTGAGATCTTAAGAGTTACCCTGATCCTGGCAGCGAGGACCATCTTGGAGCCACAGGGAGAGGAGAAGGAGGGGTGCAGCTTTTCATCGGTGAAGAGCTCACCCTTGTTAAGTGCAGGATGCCGGGTTCTGCGTGGCGGTAGGTGTTTCATGTTACCCAGCACTCACCTGCCCCGTGTCTAACCCGATAACATCAGCGCGGATGCCAGGGGCTGGCCTGGGGGTATCTGCACGCGCATGAACACCGCAGGGTGCCAGGCAGGAACACCGCAGCATCTGTGGGGCTCCCCACAGCCCCTCCTCGGTACCCTCACTGCCTTGTGACACTCCTGGCGTCTGTCAGGTTTGTGACCCGAGCGTACCCTCGTGGGGTGCACATGCCCGCCTGAGCTTGCGCAGATCCCTCGGCCGTCCTGCTGCCCAGCAGTGGTGGGCCCAGGGGGTCTTTCTGAGCTGGTTCTCCAGCGTTGCTTCAGTCCAGGGCCGTGCGCAGGGTAGAGGTGAGAGGAGATGGACCTGCTGCCTTCTGCTTCAGCCTCCTGCTGAGCCAGAGGGGATTGTAACCATGCAGCTGCTGGAGCAAAGGTGGTGGGTCAGCCCCAGGCACAATCAGCCCCCACCCAGCAGTTTTCTCACTCCACCCCCTCCCTGCAGCACTGGGGAGAACATCACAAGAGCAGAAGCAAAAAAGCTCCTGGGTTGAGATAAAGGCAGTTAGTAAGTGCAAAGCTGTGCGTGCAAAGAAGGCAATAAGGAATTTATTCGCTGCTTCCCCGTGGCAGGCAGCTGTCCACCCTCCTTCCTGGAGAGCGGGGCCTCCGCATGAGTGATGGTTACTGGGGAAGGGAAACGCCGCAAACACAACATCCTCCTCCTTCCTCCTGTCCCTCAGCTTCTATTTCTGAGCACAACAGCATCTGGCGTGAAGCACCCCTTTGGCCAGCTCTGTCCTCTGCCCAGCTCCGGTCTATTGTTGGGGGAGACGAGGTGGGGGAAAGAAACCCTGGGTGCTGTGCAGGCGCTGCTCAGCCGTAGCTACGGCCCTGGTGTGTCACCCGCACGGGTTTAGACGCAGACCCAACACACAGCACCCGCGGCTGCTCTGAGGAACGTTAACTCCCAGTCCGTCCCAGCCCAGCGTCGTGCTCCCGGGCAGGTGGATCTGGGGACGGTCACCGAGTTGTTCTTTGACAGCGGGACCATGGGTGTAGGTAACCGCAGGGCTGGGTTTGAGCTGGGAAGTGAGAGAGCTCTTGACTTCCCTCCAACACGAATTGTGCCCATGTTGCCATGAGCTCTATTGTTGTTGTGACATCCCATCTGTCACAGCCTCCCTTTGTTTGGAGGGGGAAATGCCACTGGCTGAGGTTGCTGGGGGCTGGTAAAGCAGCGACCACGTAACCAGCGCCTTGCACCTGGAACCCGGGCTGTCACCGTGTCTGCCCGAGTTCCTCCTCGACGTGACACTGTGCAATGGCACCGTGGGCTTTCCGAGCCCCTCTGTGGTTCCTGACCAAGTTTGCTTAATTTACCATTTCAAAAACATTCTGTTCTAATTACTGCTCATCTGCTTTTTGACTCAGCTGTCACTGTTTGCAATGAAGGCTTTACAAGTGGCAGGGGTAAACAATGCTGTTGGAGCTGCGAGCCAGGGCAGGATCCGGCTCCTTCTCCCGGAGCTGAGCGGGCTTTGCAGAGCTGGGGGAATGAAGAATTGTAACAGTAAAGAGATGGGGTTTGCCATGACACAGAGACAAAACAGCTCAAGCAAAGAAGCTTCTTTCTTTTTCTAAACAACTGTGAATACAGGCTGGGTTTGAAAAGTGTATTGGGCTTTTCGGGGCACAGCCGTCCTCGACGCATCCCGTATGTGGTGAAGATGTTCTGGTTCCAGACTGAAACTCTCGGGTACCTTCATGCTGCAAACTCCCGGGACATACGCAAAGTCCCACCATGACCCTTCACTCTGAAGCCATTGCGGGCGGCTGACCACCCGTTTTCCTCCCTTTGCCCTGTCCTGCCCCATCCTGCTCCCCTGTCCCCCTGCGCTGCTCCGCGGTGACGCACGCGGGGCCCTAAGCTCTGCGCAGCAGCTGCTGGCCTCAGCACTGGCTTATTGCATCAGGGCTTAGGTGGCACCTTCGCCTACCGGGCAGATAAACCCTTAATCCTGCTTCTGTGCCCAGGTGCGGGTACGAGCAGCTGCATTCGCAATTAGGTAATGGCACCGCTCCGGGCCCGCCAACACGTGTGAAAAGTTAATGGAGAGGGACTCGGGGTGAGCGGAGCGTGTGGGGACAGGGTGCTTCCATGTTAACCTGCAGGAGGACCTTTGGGACGGTCCAGAGCGATGGTGGCCCCCCTGGGGTGCGGCCGGCCAGGTCATCCTTGCTCAGCGCTCGAGGCCCTTCAGACCTCCCCCCTCGGAGCGAAGGTTTCCCAGCTTGGTCCCCCCTCAGAGAGCGCTGAGCTTTGTGCTTTTTCCCTTTAAACTTTTTGCCCGTGGTGAACTCGCCCGCGGGGAGCACTGTTACTGGGGCCGAGACGACGTGAGTCGCTGCCCCCTCACCGCGAGCTCCGACGGCTCCGGCACGTCCTGCGCTGGACGGGGCTCTCGCAGTCCCCTGCTCTGCTCCTGGCTGCAAGGACCGCGGCCGGGACCGCGAGGGGACGTGCTCGGGGCCCCTCCAGCCTCTGCTCCTGCCCGGGGGCAGCGTGGACCGTCTGGGACCCACCTGCCAGTGAGAAGGGTGATAAACGGCGGGTGGGAAAAAGGAGAAGAAATGGGGAAAATGGCTTTGGAGCTTAAAAGATGAATCCTGACGGTGCGAACGGTGAGGAACCACCTCCTGCAGAAGAGAGACCCTCTGCGGGTGGCTTCATGGTGCTCGCTCTGCTGTAGGTGCTGTCCCACTGAAAAATTAGGAAAAGGTGCTGATGGAGTTCCTGGCTGGGAAGCAAAAAAGCTCAATCACACCTGGGTGCACTGAGTGGGGAGGCAGAGACACGGAGGACGGGGGAGGCTCCAGCGGCAGCTTCCCCTCTGGAGTCCGCGAGGTTTTGGGGAGACCGAGGGTGGCTGGCAGCCAGTGCAGGGAGTTGAGTGTTGGCTTCAGCTCAGAACCTCCCATCAGTGCCCTCGTCCAGCACCTTCTCAGCACCAGTGCAGAACGGTCCCTGTCCGGGACAGACGGACTGGGTCACTTATTAGGTGTTACCGGTGTAATGAGCGCGGGCTGAAACACGTACAAAGCCAGGCAGAGGGGGGCCGGTACAGCGGGAAACCTGCCAGCGGGGTCAGTGCTTCCCTGGGGTGGCCAAACCTCCCCCAGCCACCTCCTGGAGCAGAAGAAGAGCCGGCTGAGAGCGTGGGGAGAGGGGCTGGTGATACTCGAGCTGCCGAGAGCTTCCTCCTACAGCCTCCTGCGGGGAGCGGTGGCTGGGGACGGGTCTCCAGGGAGGACGGGCTGGTGTCACAGACCCGCTTTCCCCTTGTGAGTACCCCTCTGTGGGGAAACTGAGGCACGGAGTCCAGCTCCAGGTGATGGGGTGCAGCCACGGGTGCGGGGCCCCCCCAAACCCTCGCTCCCTGGGAGCGGCGCAGCCGTGTGCGTGGAGCTGCCGTCTGGTTCGGGCCCCCAAATGAAAGGTGTGGGCTTTATATACGACCGTGAGCCCTGGTCTCCAGCAATGACAGCGCGGGCCAGAGACAGGTGTCACCTTAATGCCTGCCCAGGAAAGCCAATTACCCCTGGATGATTATGATTAATAATTCTCTAAGCCCTAATCGCGCTGACACCGGTGCCTGGAGCTTACCCCAGGGGCCACTTTATAAGGGGCACCCTGCGGAGGGGAGCGGAGCCACTTCTCCTCGGGGCGACGGCGAAGGCTGAGCGGTGGCGGGACCCCCACTGCAGAGGCGATCCCCCCGCGCTCACAGAACACCCCTGAGTACGAGCAAAAGGCGCCTCACAAACCGCAGCCATGAACGGCACAGAAGGGCAAGACTTCTACGTGCCCATGTCCAACAAGACCGGGGTGGTGCGGAGCCCCTTCGAGTACCCCCAGTACTACCTGGCTGAGCCCTGGAAGTTCTCGGCGCTGGCTGCCTACATGTTCATGCTGATCCTGCTGGGCTTCCCCATCAACTTCCTCACGCTGTACGTCACCATCCAGCACAAGAAGCTCCGGACGCCTCTAAACTACATCCTGCTGAACCTGGCGGTCGCCGACCTCTTCATGGTGTTTGGCGGCTTCACGACCACCATGTACACCTCGATGAACGGGTACTTTGTCTTTGGAGTTACAGGGTGCTACATCGAAGGCTTCTTTGCTACTCTGGGCGGTGAGTTTTCAAATATTCGAAAATCTTCTGCGAGGAATTGCCCCAGGCTTTAGGAGGGGGAGGGAGGATGCTCAGATGATCTTGGAAAAACGTGGTACCTGGAAGGTCCGTGGGCTGCGGCTGCTGTGGGGTGAGGCCGTGTCAGTGTGTCAGGTGGGAGGTGCAGAAAGGGACCAATGACACTTTTTTGGGTTTTTTTGGACCTTATTTTGGTAGCCACCTGCTCAGTATCCTGAGAACAACAGCGCAGCCATGAAAAGCAACCAGTAGCAGGTTTGCAGTTGTTGGATTTGCACATCTTTTTGGCTTCCTTTCCGACTTGAGAGATGACAAATGTGTTCCTCCTGCTCCGCGGGGCTGAGTCTGTCATTCGCTCTGATGCGGTGCGTGGTGGTGCAGGGGAGGAAGGCTGGCTCTCCTTCCCGTGCCAGCCAGGCTTCGACCGAAACAGATGTGAAATGAAAGTTGTGTCTCTAAAATCGCCCTCCTCCGTCCAGCTCAGCCCGCAGCCGCAGGCGACTGTTTCACCGGTTCGGTCCTTGCGGCACGAGTTTCCTGGGCAGCTGGGGGTAGCGAGGGGAGATCCTGGGACGATCCTGGGACGATCCTGGGATGATCTTGGGATGATCCTGGGACGATCCCGGGACGATCCTGGGACAATCCTGGGACGATCCTGGGATGATCTTGGGACGATCCCAGGACGATCCTGGGACGATCCTGAGACGACGGGCACTTGCTGCATCTTGGGAGCGGGACCGTGGGCTTGCAGGCGCAGGTGCTGCCCAGGAATGATCCCGGCAGGGGTCTCGCAACACAGCAGCAAAGTGATTAGAGGGGGCCGGCAGTGTGGTGAGGTGTCTTCTCACACCCTCCCACTGCACCTGCACCTGGCCTTTGTTCATTGGGACCCTTGGTGGAGATTTAACTGCTGCCAGGAGTCTTCCCCAGGAACAACCATCCGAGGAGCCTCATGCTGGCATCAGCGTGTTTTTCTCCTCCTGTTGCTCAAAGTCCCCGTGTCCCCACCCCTTCTCTCCCTGGCGCAGGTGAAATCTCTCTCTGGTCGCTGGTGGTCCTGGCCATCGAAAGATACGTGGTGGTCTGCAAGCCCATGAGCAACTTCCGCTTCGGGGAGAACCACGCCATCATGGGCGTAGCCTTCACCTGGATCATGGCGCTGGCGTGCGCCGCTCCCCCGCTCTTCGGCTGGTCCAGGTAGGGGGCTGCCCAGCCGGGGCTGGGGCTGGGGGCGGCTGGGCTGTGCTCCGCCGGGCGCTGACCTGCTGGTCTCCGTGCAGGTACATCCCCGAGGGCATGCAGTGCTCGTGCGGGATCGACTATTACACTCTGAAGCCAGAGGTCAACAATGAATCTTTCGTCATCTACATGTTTGTGGTTCACTTCACGATCCCGCTGACCGTCATTTTCTTCTGCTACGGGAACCTGGTTTGCACTGTCAAGGAGGTGGGTACCCGCCAGTGGTGCTGGGGGTGGGCTGGGGACCATCCCTGTCCCCGGTGCTGGGAAGGGGCCCTCGGGAGCCAAGGCTGCCCCCCACGAGGAGGGAAATCTCAAACTCCAGACGTGCGGCTCAAGCCCTGACCCCGCGTCCCGTGCCGGCGCAGCCCGCCCCAGCTCCATCCCATTCCCGTTCCCTTCTGCCCGCAGGCGGCCGCCCAGCAGCAGGAGTCTGCCACCACCCAGAAGGCAGAGAAAGAGGTGACCCGCATGGTCATCATCATGGTCGTCGCCTTCCTGATCTGCTGGCTCCCCTACGCAGGCGTCGCGTTCTACATCTTCACCAACCAGGGCTCAGACTTCGGGCCCATCTTCATGACCATCCCGGCTTTCTTTGCCAAGAGCTCCGCCATCTACAACCCTGTGATTTACATCGTCATGAACAAACAGGTACGGGGCGGGATGCCAGGCTATCGCCTGCTTTGCGTTTCGCTCTGCAGCAGCTTGCGGAGAGTCACGGCAGCTCAAGGTACCCGTGGGCTGGGAGGGGAGTTTGTTTCCAGGTGATCTTGTTCCGACATGCAGGAGGGCGACCGTGCAGCTCACCCTGGGTGTTGTATAAACCTCATAAACACAAGATCATCCCGCCCGAAATGACCCGGGCGGGCAGGGTGGGCAGCGGGGAAGGAGACTCCACCAGCACGGTGCCTCCCGTGCCATGGTGGGGGATTCGGAGCAGCTCTGCCGGGCTCGGGGGCAGCCCCCCAGCCAGACCCCCCCTGGCACCCACCAACCTCACCCCGGGGTTCGCTCTCTTCCAGTTCCGTAACTGCATGATCACAACCCTCTGCTGCGGCAAGAACCCGCTGGGCGACGAGGACACGTCTGCTGGCAAGACAGAGACCTCCTCCGTCTCCACCAGCCAGGTCTCTCCCGCGTAGACCCCGCCGGAGCGGCCAGTCCTGGGGGTGCGCTTCGCCGCCCCGGGAGCACGAACCCACCCCGCCGCCGCCACCGCCCGCCCCCGCTGCACCACGGCCACGGCCCTGCCGGGCGGGCTCCTCTCTCCTGGCACTAGGAACCCTGGGAACAAGGCTGTAAATGTGAACACACGTTTTGTAATTAAAATGCAAAGGCTTAGCTCCTCCTCTGGCGTAAATCCGTGCTTTTCTGTTCACTTGCTGAGAGCTCGCGCCTCCCTGCTCCGAGTGCAGACCCCAGCCCCGACGCCCACGCCTGCACGAGCCCCAGCACTGCCACCCTCTCCCCCTTGATGCCCAGCGGGGCTGGGGCACATCCCTGCCTCTGCTGCTGCAGGGCCAGAGCTGGGGACACCTCCCGGCTCTGCCACCGGAGACCGAGCCCGGCCGGTGCCGCCCGGCCACTCGTGCTGCTGTGCTGGGGCTGTGTGGGGCAGGTTTGGTGGCTGTGAGGTGCCCCCAGCCCTGCCCCACGTCCGGCATGTCAGAGCCCCAGGAGGCACCGTGACCCCTCAGGGGGGACAGGACAGGGTGCGGGGGCACAGGGACTCCGCCGTGCCGCAGAGGTGATGGCCGTGGGTCCTGCCTGGCGAGCGGGCGGCACAGAATGGGCCTGGTGGCATGGCACGGCATGGCACGGCACGGTATGGCACGGCACGGTATGGCACAGCATGGCACGGCACGGTATGGCATGGCACAGCACAGCACGGCACAGCCACACGCGGCCGCAGTCGATGTGCTTGGGGAGGGCTCGGTGCTCGCTCCCGCAGGTGCCCAGTGCAGCCACGAGCACACACGGTGTTTGCACCCCCAGCAGCAGCCCCGCTTGATGTCCCCGTCCCCGCAGCCCCGCCGTCCACCCGTAGGCATCTCCGGCAGCCCGGGCCGAGCCCCAGACTCGCTCCTCCCGCACACCCCCCGTCTCAGCTGCCATCAGGCTGGCGTCAGCCCAAGTAGGAGGATTTGGGCAGTGCTTGTGCTTTTGAGGATTGATCGGTGCATCGCTCAGCTTCCCTCTGCGCTGTAGCAGGCAAGACATGGGAGCATATGGCTCAGAGACGTCGACATATGTTTTGAGCGCTACAAGATGGCATATTGCAATTGTAGCAGTGTTCTTCATTTTTATTTTTAGCTCAGTTACACAAATAAGATGTTTTTCTCGCTGTTCAGTGTTATCAACATTTGAAACTATTTTTGTACATTATTATCCCCTCTGATTTCTAATCCTATGCAGCTTTGCAAGGTCTAATAGGGAATATATAGAACCCACGCAAGTTAAACCTTTAATAAAGAGCAATTTGCAAGTACAATTCTCTCATTATTTTTTTTTATCGATACTTCTGCATATTCAGTGAAATCTAAAGATTAGAGGTTTATGAATAATTCAGTGTTTAGGCTGATGTCTGATTCATGTACTTCAAATCTGGAAGCTGGTTTTGGAGGGAAGAGGAGGAAGGATTTGGTGTTTATTTGCTGTCTGCGAGGCTGTGCTCCGCGGGAGCCCTGTGATGCTCGGCGCCGTGGCTCTCCCACCTGCACAGGACCAGCCCAGCACGTGCCCGTGGGCTGTCACCCCCCGCAACGCCCACCCCTCCGGCTGCTGCGGGCGGCGGCAGGGGCACGCGAGGGTTGGGACCCCCCTGCCAGCCCAGGTGGGTGCTGGAGGCATCACGGAGCCGCTGGAGAGGTGGTGGCCGGATCAGGAGGAGACGGTGCAGCCCCGCCGTGGTGCCAGCCCCTGCAGCCCTCCAGCATCACCACCGTCCCCTTGCTGGGGAATCTGGAGATGCACTGGGAATGGAGCAGGGAACGGGCTGGTGGTGCTGGTCCGGGGGGAGCCGGGAATGCAGGATCCGGAGCAGCAGGTGCCTCTCCCAGCTCCTTGCTCCAGACCCAGCTCCTGCTGGCACCGTGGTCCCCTGGCAGGATCCGGCCCCAGGCTCAGCGGAGGGGCTCAGACCTATTTGTGACGCGGCCACGACACACGAGGGCCCCGCGCACCCTGGGGACCCCGGATGGCCGAGGGCTGAGCTCACAGCTGGCCCGTGGGACAATGCTGTCCCTGGCGTGGGGCGGCTGCTGTGCCAGGAGCAGGCACAGAGGGGACACAGAGGGACTGCCCACCCTGCCACCTGCCAAGCCGTGGGCAGCTGCTATTCCCCTGTGTGCTCGGGGCCATCACCCCACAAACCCCCACCTCCCACCCCTTTCCAGACCCCCGCCTGGGTGTGCCCAGTCTCTCCAGCCCCTCCCAAAGCTCTGGCAAAGTTTCCCAGCCCCCTGCTCCCACCGGGGCGGCACCCGGAGCAATTAGCAGCTGCCAACCAGCCCCTGCAATCAGGTGCTCATCAGATAAATGAGTGGAAGGGAGCTGGGCTTGGGAGCAAGGGCTGGTGCTGGGAGCAGAACCGGGCTGCCTGGAGCCAGGGTTTTAGGCTGGTGTGTGCTGCCATGGAGCCGAAGCTGGGTAAGGGGTCTGCTGGTCCTGGCGGGGGTGGCGATGGCGCTTGGCTCGGTCCCTGGCAGCCGTGGTCCCTGTGAGGCCGTGGGGATGAGCAGGGTTGTGGCCACTCGGGTTCTGGGGCTTTGCAGCCCTCGAGGGCACGAGCAGCTCGGGGCTGGGTCCCAGGAGGTGCCTCTCGTCCCCCCGCAGCCACCGAAGCCGCCGGCAGCGCCCAGCTCCCCGCTCCGCTGCCCCGGGGCCGGCGGCCCTCGCACCCCCCCACCCTGCACATGGTCATGGAGGCGCTGCGGGCCCAGGACGACGAGAAGGGCACCTCCGTCATCGCCATCAAGAGGTTCATCCTGGCCAAGTACCCCGCCGTGGACCCCGTGCGCCTCAAGTACCTGCTGAAGCAGGCGCTGAGCAAGGGGCTGAGCCGCGGGGACCTGGTGCGGCCCCCCAACTCCTCCGCCATGGGGGCCACCGGCCGCTTCAAGGTGAGCGGGGGGCTGAGGCGGCGGGGCTG
>VZTO01013096.1:48503-160927 GCA_013400615.1 Syrrhaptes paradoxus | reverse complement strand
AAACTTCAGTAACCATTGTTAATGCTTTGGATGATATCCAAGGCAGAAGACAGAAGTCCTGTTGGCCCAGGAATATAAGCAAGTTTACTGGAAAATAATAAAGTTAATTTGTTAAAAGCTGCTTATCTTGTATACTAGAGCTTGAGCAGAAGTCTAGAGCATCAGACAGAAGTTTAACAGATTATTTTTTCTGAGAGGTTCTTTTTTTCTGAGAGGTTCTGGCTTCTTTTGTTATAAGACAGGATAGAATCAGGCACATTCCTGTGTATTTATACTTGAAAAATAGATGAGAACTTTAAAGTATGTTTGAATGGTTGTCTAAAAATCACTTTGAAAAGTATCCAAAAGACAAATACATCTCAGACATAACCCCAGCTTGGTCAACATTTTTGTTATAGTCCAAGGTAAATCAGACTTGAGGAAGGGCAAGTAAAGGTATCTGTGATAAAATGCAAGTGGCTGGAGGGTTTTGTCAGTAGTTTTCTACTTTAAAAAAACCCCAAAAACCAACTGCAAAAGTAACCANCTCCAGTGGATGTGGTTTACCAGTTGGTTTCATTTGGTTTTACCCAGCTGCAACAGAAATCTCTGAAATTTCTTTATATTCTACTTAAATTAGTTGCCATCCACTTCAGCAAATAGAGATCTACAAAATTCCTTTAGCTTACAGAGTTTTAGAACCAATAAATGCTACATGGTGTATTCTGAGATCTTTACAAAATAAATGTGTGTGAGGATTATGCTTGGAAGAACGCAGTAATAACCTCAACTACAAACTCCCAAAGGAACTTTCATCATAATCTTTGCTATTTTTGAGAACATTTTTGCTTGCTTTCCAGAATGCTGTCATTCTGTTGCTTCTGTTATATTACATTTCTTTTTCTGTTCAGGATTTTGGCAATGCTGTCAGGTACATATTTCATGGAAGGGATGAAGAAGTCTATACCCTCTACTAAATCCAGCCACTTCCATGTGATACTCCTGTGCAGATATGCAGCTTCCTTATTCAGATGGGCTGCATTTGTTCCTGAAGCCGAAAGGAATATTGTTCTTGTATGTTCTATTTCCTTTAAAAATTTAATTTACACTAAAGGAAAGAAGAAGTTTTTACTTGCAATTTTTAATGTGAATATTAGCTGTGATTTAGATTATTCTCCATATTTAGAGATATTAGAAGGTTAACTGGCAACTTTCTGCTATGTTACATCATATGTCAATGTGGTGCTTCAGGAAATGGTTTAGTGGGTGTTGGGTTGACAGTTGGACTTGATGATCATTGTCAATCCCTTCCAACTGAAATGTTCTGTTCTGTTCTATTCTATTCTATTCTATTCTACTATTATTGACTGCTGGATATCTATATCCAGAATGCTATAATCAACTTTAAGTAATACAAATTCTGGAAAGACTAGTCAGAAAATAATGAGAGAGGTCAAGCTCAGAACAGCAACACTACAATGGGCAGTGTGAAGGTAGAGGGAGAACAGTAGGATTGAAAAGAATGTAGTTAAAAAAGAATAATTAAGATTGTAATGATACTGGAAAACAAATAGAAAAGTCTATGAGTATTTAAGAAGAGAAGAGAAATGTTGATGTATACTACCACATTTCTTTAAAATTGATAAGGAATATTTTTGCCTATGTCTTACTTCCTGAAAAAAAGTTTTCCTTTTTCTTTTGTAACAGTGACAGTATTACTGACACGTTTCCTTCAGCTACATGAGATGCCATTTATTCTTAGCTGGAGGGCATAGTCATTTATTTTCTTCAACCATACTGTTCTATAGGCAAGCTGTTTCCTGAGCAAAGTAAGCTATTCTCAGTACACTAAAAATTAGCAAGGTATTTACTATTAAAATGGTTGTAGAAGTGAAGTAGGTGTCAAAAGAAGTGCCTTTCTGTGACTGCAGTGAGAACAGAGGAAAATGTGGCAGAGAAGAAGGGTTGGCTGTAATTATGTACTAATGATGAAATCCTCTGCAAAACCTGCAAGCGAATGGAGTTACAGAATCATCAATATATATGAAAGGCCTTCTGTAGCTCATTCAATAAAAAACTATAAAGGAACTGAGAAACTGGTTCTCGAATATGCAGCAAAACATAGTGATTACAGTCTACACCAATAAACCAAGCGTCTGACCCATTGCCTGACCAAGAGTGACAGACTATAGACAATTAAACCAGAATTTATTAACTTCTGTATTTTGCACAAACTACCATTCTCGTTTTTGAAAGTAGCACAGATTGATCACTGCATTGTGGAACAAATCCAATAAAAAAATCAAACTCTGAATAATTTATGACAGTGCTTGTAAGCCTATACTAAAAAACTCCACAAATATATAAGGCCTCCAAAGGCCAGAGAAAAGTAATGAGTTTATATTTGTCTTATTTCTGCAGCATAGACAGGTTCTTCAGTGTATGGTGAGAGACTTTTCATGACTTGAAATCACATAAGTGGCTTTTTAAAATCCAAAATTACTGAATCTCTTTTTTTACAATATTCTTGTGATTTTTTTCCCTGGTTTTGCCACATTGTTTGACTAAGACCAGTGGTATTCCAGGTGGTTTCCTATTGTTATTGGCATATGTAGATTGTTTAAATGAAAATTTTACCAAATCCTAAGAAAAAACCCCAATATAAGGGGGTTGAGATGGCAGCNGAATTATTGACAAAATTAGAGGAATTTAGGAATACTGCCTAGTTCTACCCTGCTGAATTCTGAAGAACACAAAAAGCAATAAGAATATTAACACTAACCCTGTTCCGTGCCCGCAGGCCTGCTAATGAAAGCCTCAACATTTTGCTGCTGGTCTATCAACATTTCTCCCTGTTCCTTCTCCCCTTATTGTATTTGGAAAGCAGTATATAATCTCTGCTTGGAGCTGAGAAAGATGAGGAAACCCTTTGGGTGAGGATATTAAGGGTTGCACTCCCTTGCCTTCCTTTGNGGTTGAGATGGCAGCATTAGCCATGATTCTCTTTATAAGAGAATTATTATTGCAGGTGAGATCAATGGCTATTTATTTAAGAATTATAGAAAATATGAACATTTTAGCAATAGGTTTTATATTTTTCTCCACCCTTGGAAAAAAAAATTTCTTACTGTTCTGTCTTCTATTCCCTCCTCCACCCCTCACCCAGAGTCAGTACCATTCTCCCATATTAAAAAGTTTGAGAGGCTAATTCATCCTAGTGATAAGGCCGCGAATTCTCATGATGAACTTGGCTCTGTGCTTTGCTGTGAATTATTGACAAAATTAGAGGAATTTAGGAATACTGCCTAGTTCTACCCTGCTGAATTCTGAAGAACACAAAAAGCAATGAGAATATTAACACTAACCCTGTTCCATGCCCGCAGGCCTGCTAATGAAAGCCTCAACATTTTGCTGCTGGTCTATCAACATTTCTCCCTGTTCCTTCTCCCCTTATTGTATTTGGAAAGCAGTATATAATCTCTGCTTGGAGCTGAGAAAGATGAGGAAACCCTTTGGGTGAGGATATTAAGGGTTGCACTCCCTTGCCTTCCTTTGATCTGTATTTAACATGCAGAACCTGATGGAAAGTTGAAACAGCAGAAGGAGGAGGAAGGAGAAGAGTAGAAGATGCAAAGAAGATGCTGCATCCTCTGTTACTTTTGCTCATGAAGAAAACCTCTCATCACCAGGTTTATTCATTGCTCTGAAAAATAGATGAAGGCTTTCAATTAATATCCTTTCTGAATGTAATGATATTTCTTGTGTTAAAGATTAGATTTCTGTGATCATAAGACTAACTTTTTCTAATCTAGATCCCAAGTGACTTCAGAAACTCAAGAAGACATTGTCCTTTGTTACCGTATTGTTGAGTTCTGGAAGTTTCCTGCACTGCTCACATACATTTAATGTCTCTTTTATGATAATACATCTTATGAGCCAAAATGTCATGTGAGCTTCTTAAATCCATTATTCAAAGCTTACATTTCTGTCACTGCAGTAGATTTGTGGTGAGTAATTCCAGTATTTTGGAAAGTAGCCATTAGCTGAATGACTCAGAGCAAAGGGTTTAACACAAATGCAGATCATAACAGTACAAATTCTTTCATAAAAAGGTTGAATCATTGACAGTAAATGTTGTCAGTAAAGACATATTCCAAGGGCCCAGTTAGCGGGGTCTTTTTTTATGCAACATTTGTGTTGTGAAAGAAAGAACTTGTATTAAAAATAAGATTACATGTATTTTCTAATTTAATCTCATTTTTTTGCGTAAGTATTCTGCATTCTCCATTGTAAACTTATGGAGAAGAAAAATGTGTTACTGTACATGAAAGGACAGGATGGGCTCTAGAGAACCACTGGAGCTTTTGGGTGGAGAAAACAATCAGATGCTTACACCTAATGTTTCCATTTTTGTTTGTCATGTATTTGATAAAAAAATAGATAAGAACAACAGAAGGGTGTGGCAATGAAACAGCTTTAGCAACAAAACAAACTGATGACTTCTGGAGGGATGTTGAAAGGAAATAGGAGATGTTGAAATAGAAATAAAATGGCGAAAATACAGAAAAATGTACAAAGTAAGAGACAAAACAAAGTTTCTAAAAGTATTAAAAGACGGAACAGTTCATACCAAGTCCAGATGTCATAGTACATCTTCACACTTGAATTATAAGAGGAGTTCAGGTGGATAGAAAGTAACTCTTAAGCAGTAGTAGATAAAGGTGACAACTGAAGAAGACTAGGATTTTCCTAGTTTATATTTGTGTTCAATTTTTTGTCTCCATGGAATCAATAGAACTAAAAGAAGAAGTAGTAAAAATACTGGAGAAAAATGAGAAAGGCTTGTTTTCAATTGAAGAATAGAAACTGTTGCTTTGAAGGAGAAAACCTCTTTAGAAAAGGCATGTGAAAGAAGGAAAGCACTAGAAAGTGCTAAGAAAGAAATTGCTAAACTCTTAGGAGATGCCTATTAATAAAAGAAAGCGATTATAGTCTCCATATTTCCTGAGAGGTTGCTAAGAGAGAAAAGAAAAAAATATTTGATTGTATGATTACAAACCTGCTTCTGTCATAAAAGGTAATATTGATACACAGATATATGAGCAGGCATACTGCTGAATTGCTAGCAGGAGTCATGGTGGAGTTTGGAGTGTTAAATAAGTACCTTTCCGGACAATACCGAGGCAAGGACTGGGGATATATTATGGGCCAAAGACCACGGTAAAAAGTTAGGTGGGATGCAGCCATTCTGTTTTGAAGGGCAAGAAGATAGGAGAAGAGTGAGAGAAGTCAGTCAAATGGATGTGAGCCATGCTGTGTTAATCCATACCAGGGTCAGAGAACTGTTGCTCGCCCATTTTATTTATTTTTAGAAGTAGCCTGAAAGAACAAGTATCACAATCCCAGAGTTATCTTGATATTTGAAGTTATGTGTTAAGGAATTGTAAGACTGGCCAGCAAGCCTGCAATGATACAGGCATCAGCTCTGATTGTGGTTAGGTAGGTAGCTCCATTTAAAAACCGTTCTTTAAACCATGCTTTGTCCCAGTGATTACCTGCTGTCTGGATTGAGTCAGAGTTGCAGAATGTGAAGGCTTATAGGAGTAAGGTAAGGAGTTCAAAGAGTTAAAAGCCCAGTTCCCAGTGACTGCTAATGAGAGCTGAGAAGTCTAATCCTTTAGGTCTCTTTGGAAATCCTATCTGAAAATAAAAATTGGACGAAGTGTGGGATTTATTGGTTCTGACTAAAAAAAGGAATAGTAGCACTAAGTTTTCAGACAAGCTGCAGACTGGAATAACGGAAGAGAAGTGATATGAATTTTCTAACAAGACTTGTCAGTTTTCGTGTCCTTATTAAGAAGAACAGAATATCTGCAAATGGGGCGTATGTGATCTTGAAAATTCTGAATTCCTGAATCAATCAATTCAGCAAGGAGCAATCTGTACGTATCATTTTGGTTTTGGCAAATCGTCAAACAGCTATTAACTGGAAAGCACTAAATGGGGTCAGCAATCAAAGGCTGGCTGGAAGATAATAAAATCATGAAAGCATTATAATATGCATTACTTAAATATGAATAATCAAGGGACATTTGAATTATGTGTGGCAGGATTCAGCTACATCTTAAGACACCACTTGAATATGAGAAAAAACTTCTTTCCAGTGAGGGTGACAGAGCACTGGAACAGGCTGCCCAGAGAGGTGGTGGAGTCTCCTTCTCTGGAGACATTCAAAGCCCGCCTGGATGCGTTCCTGTGGGATCTGATCTGGGTGTTCCTGCTCCGGCAGGGGGATTGGACTGGATGATCTTTCGAGGGCCCTTCCAATCCCTAACATTCTGTGATTCTGTGATTCTGTGAATTCAGGATTGTTTCTGAAACACCTTGGTCACCCATTGACCATTTCTTCAAGTTAAAAGATGTAACCCTTCACCGCAATACCTGTATCCAGCTGAACATCCATAACCATATGCTACAGAGAAATAATACCTGGAACTGAGTATCACGTGGAACTTCTGCATCTATTTTTGGCTTCTATTTACTTCTGTGTAACCTTGGTCTTATTTTTAACTATGGAACATCGCTACCTGCCAGTGAACCTGATAAGAGCTGTTCTAGGTCCCATTCGGGATCCATACAGCCTCCTACACTCTCTTTGCCTGAGCAAAGCAAAGCATTTACCTGAAGGAGTACAAAAGAACAGGGCAAGCATACACTCACAAGTCTGTGGTATGCTTTGCTCGCCTTCAGAAATTTTGAGCTCAAGGAGTCCTAAATCAAAGATATTCCATTATTTAGCACTAATTTCTAGAGTTTTATAGCAGAGATTCTTAAAAATAGTGTACTGTTACATTATTTGATGTTCTGTGATTATTGTGATGAGGAGATGGTGATCTTAGTTCTTCTTATTTACTTTTTCCATGCTACTTATGAATTTTCAAGCCTTGTGCCTTACTGTCTCCTTCAGCTGGGGAGCAAGCTGAATCCTTTCACTGTTTTTTTCTGGATTTATTTATTTGACTGTAGCTGAGGACAGAGAAGATGTTTTCATGGAACCTTGTATTGTAAGTCTAAGATCTTCTTCCCTAGTTATGATAGTTGGAGAGGTGAGTCCCTACTGATCTCATGTCTGTGTTGGCAAACACCATTTACACCCTAAATGTTGTTAATCTAATCTTAGTTTGCAATAATGTCAAATAAGCAGGTTAATAAAAGCAGTTTTTCACAATCATTGTGGTTATACCTTTTGACCTTTGCTAAAATTGAGAAATATTTTGTAATCACACCTTTTCAAGGGGGAAGTAAATAAAGGATAACAAAGGTTTTCTAAATCAGTAGGAAACAGATGTGGCTCCCCAGAAAACTCTTGCATTCAAGCTTCTTTACTAATTTGTTCATGTTAATGTAAATCATCTCTAAAATAAATAGTACTGTGGAGGAGAGGATATCGATTAAATACTTGAGTTTGGAGGGCAGTTCTACCCAAGTACGATTTTATAGGCATCAAGAGGAGTGGAAAATGAGAATAAAAGAAAATTGTTTAGAATATGCTGAAATGTCTTTTTAAATATAAAAGATCTGATATTTCTCACTCTAGTCAGGCTGAAAACAAAATTTCAACTTGATTTAACAGCAGCAAGGAACCTGTGGTTTATTTATCCTACAACAAAATAGACTCCACTTTGTATTTTCCTTTTTAAGACTATTTATACCAACTGAGAAGGTTACTCTATGGTTTAGTTTTGTTTTTTGCTTAATTTCTGTATTAGAGTAATAACAAAAGAACAGGTTTTCATGAGATTGCATATAAACGCTAATCTAACTAAAAAGTGATGAATGGGATACACTTTGAAAAATTAAATTAGAAATTAATGAAATGTGAAGATGCTGTTGCCTTAACTAGTGTGGTTTTAAATCTCCAAATTATGCTGATAATTGGAAAAAATTAGGAAACGGTAAGCGTGTGCTATTTGAAGAGACTTATATTAATTGCTGTAGCTTGGAAAAGCCTGACACAAACAGAATGGTTGAGCTTAAAAAGATCATATAACTTGGGAGCCTTTTGGATGGAAGTGAATGGGAATATAGTTTTGGAAAAATTTTGATCATAAATAAGTGAGCTTTTTAAGTATAAAGAAAAAATACTCATGTGAAAGTTTTAATTTGCTTTGGAGATGATAATTTTCTTTTTTCATTATGCTTATGATTATAGCTATTAATATGAATAAACTGTCAATAATATTAATTAAAACTTGATTATAATTTTGTGTTTTATTTAAAAAAAAGGTGACAAAATCAAGAGAAGTTTATACTAAAAATACCAATCCTTTCTTTTTTGGATTGATTTGCCAGAATTTTTTACTTCTCTTTCCACCATATGTTAGCCTTAATTCATCCCATTTTTTCTTCTTTTTGCCTAAGTAGCTAATTTTGCACAAAGCCTGCAGCAGGGTTGGCAGCTTTGAAAATAAAAGTTTGAACAATGATAGTATATACCAGTTGCTTCTGAAGTGAGGGCATCTGGGATTTTTGACCTCTCATTTTGAGCTCTGGATGAAGTCTGATCACCCCAGAGAGCATCACTATGGCAGGTTACCAGATGGTCTCTATCCTCCTTACCTGTCCCATCTCGAAGGGTTCAGCTTTCTTCCTCTGTGCTGTTCCCTTTCATCATCACAGGGCCCGAGTGACTACTTTGATTTTCATGCTGCAGAAAGTAACTTGTGATAGAATTTGGCTAGTAGCATTTGTTTCCACTGTTTCCACTCTGCATTAGAGGTTAAGGGAAAAAAACCTGCATTAATTACAAAATATTGTAAATTTTATATTTAGGGACTTTTTTTTTAAAGTGGGGATAGTGACAAGTAAGAGCAGCTGAGATGCAATAGTGTGGAATAACCGATTGCTTATTGGCAGACAGAAGCAGTGATTTACTGGTGAGAAAAATTCCTCCTCTGTTCCTCTGACAATCACCAATAAATTACCGTGTCTTTTCCCTAAGTTTAAATATTTACAAGCAGCCCAGGAGAAAAATGTATTCTTCATTCTCTGTACATTTTTTCTGTGTCATGTATTGTCACTAACTAAAGCTATTATGACACAGTGCTGTTTAGTCATTGTCTTGGAAGAGTGGCAACAGCAGCTAAACTTATTCTAGACAAATATACCTGGTGCAAAGGATGACCTTGGTTGGAAAGGACAGTGCATTTGGCAGTGCTTGCTACCAATAGTCAAGCACGAGAACTGGTCTGGAGTAGGGGATCTTTCCATAGGAGCTCAGACCAGCCTGTGGCAAGCAGCAGGAAGACGCTGGGCTTTCAGTAGAAAGGCTTTTGGAAGGAATACAGGTGCTGAGCCGGGCTTCCATTTAGGTTTGGCCACAGCCTCCGGTCAAGGACTTGGCACAGTGCATCCGAACACTCTTTCTGCAGAATTCCAAGTGTTGCTGTAGGAAGTGGAGTACAGAACAAAATAGTACTTTTCAGTTCTGGCAACTATATAATAAATATTAACAGTGCAGCTCCATGCCCATTTGAAGCTAGCACAGTTACCCTGCTGCCAAACAAGCTGTCCTACTCACCTGCCTTCTCCCGAGCTGGCAATCCCTCCCCGCTCCCACCACGCTGCCCTTGCGCTGCCCCTGTTCCCTGCTCATCCGGAGAACTAACTCCACTAGAACTAGCCAGGGGCGAAAGAGGCAGGAGTGAACAGTCAGGGCTGTGATCGTGGCACTCTGTGCCAGTATTAAGTGCTCATGGAATTGTTATTTTCCAGAGTTTCTTCCCTTCTCTCTATCTCTGCAGATAATTATGTCCTCTTCTTCCCCAGCAGAACCACGGTAAAACCTCCTCAAGGCTACTCATCATCAACCAGCTACTATATTCTACTGTCATAGAAAAATTTGCTCCAGGACAGGTATTTTTATTAGAAAATGGAGGTAGCTGGGGCTGGTAATGGGTTGCAAATGACTCAATTAACTTGTCAGGTGTCAGAAGTTCAAGATGGTTGTCAGATCTAGTCACAGTGACGTTTCTACCAGCTATAAGGATTTTCTGCCAACAGGGTGTTTTAAAAATCCTTAATTACATATTCTTATTATCTAAAACTATCAGTATTATTTTTCATTTGCTCTCTGTCCTTTTATCTCTTTTTACTGCTTTATCCTGGTTAGGTTGCTGTGCTTTCTCACATCTACAAGGCTGTTTTCAGATATTGTCAGATCAACAAATTGTCAGGATTTGTTAAAATTAACTTATAAATTCACGAAACTAATTTAAATACAGTTTTTGACTATAAGAAGGCAGAATGAAGAGAACAATCTAGCAAACAGCACTAAGATTTTAGCAGAGGCTTATTTTACTTTAGCCTACACCTAAGGGGCTTTAACAACATGCTGCTTGTCCTCAGAAGCAGGGATGTAGGGAAAAGGCAGCTTTTCTCTGGCATGAGAAAAGCAGGAAAACTAGTGTTAAAACAGCATCCTAGTGAGAAACATTGAGTCAATGAACTTGGATATCTTCAAAAAGCATTTTTGTGTTGAAAGTGGAGCCATATACTCCTGATGAATCATGCTGCATCCATGTCCCAGTGTGTCACATCAATAGGGGATTCAAAGAGAATGACAAGTAAAAGCAAGGAGTAACAGTGTGATAGAATGTAAGTAACATTAGAGCATCTCTTTTTTTTCCCAACATGCTATTTGAGAGGTCTGTGCTTTGATGTATAATACAAAAGGGCACTAGTGGAGTGAAATGTGACGGATGGGTAGGTGTTAGTAATGTGCAAAATAGCAAGCTTGCTTTTAAATGGTTTGGCAAAGACCTAGCTGTGAAAAATAAGGCACCGTTGACAACTTGGAATCTCCCAAAGTGTGATGTCCTTTCTCCTTGAGTAGTCTTAAAATTGAGATAGTGATATGCTTTTGGTTATGTGCGTTTGCCATCTTGTTAATGAAAATAATTTAGGAAAATTTTTATTAACTTATCTAAGGAAAAGCTGAAGAATTGCTTGCAACTTGAAAATTGTTTCCATTTTAAAATAATCAAGGTATTTTATTTACATGAATACTCATTTTAAATAAAAGAAGATAGCAAATAAGGAGCATTTACTGTGATTTTGTTTTATTCTTGTTACAACATTTTGTGACAAACCAGCTTAATATCTTTGCTGATGGTCTCTTGCACTTCCTGGCACATGCCTTTTGTGTTGCTTTAGCTTAAATTCTTGTATGTAGTTTATAATTTCGGCTAGAAATACATGCAGTCGTGCTACTTGATATTTTTAAAATGAAAATACTGAACTGCTCAGATACTGTAATAAATATTCTGATATAGTTAGAAATCTGATTAAACTTCCTCTTAGAATGAAATGTTTTGTTATGTTTTGATCTGAAAGTGTTTTTCACACTTTTATCTCCAAAACAGAATAACACAGTGAACCGCTGAAGTGTAAGCGCACACCACCTTTGCAGGAGTAACAGTCCTTCCAGAAGGAAAGGCTGAAATCTGTTAGAGTAGAATGAGGGGAAAGACTGGACTCCCAGAAATGAATTCCCAGCTCAAGTTCAGCTTGGTGCAGTGCCAGTCTTGCAATCTTCTACTGCTTTTAGCAAAGGGTATAGTCCTATAAGTTCAGTGGTAAAGGCCTCTTGTAGAGAGCAGACAGCTGCTGGTGCACAGGATTGGCCACAGTTGCAGATAGATTTTTTTTTTCTTCCTTTAAAACAAAAGAATAAACATAGCACATCCCCAAAATATGCGAATATTGCTTGTTGGAGTTTTTCTGCATGTGCACACATAAACAAGACAACCTGAACTATTAAAAGTGTGAATTTAAAGGGAATTTGTTGTGTCACATTTGTTACACACCCACTCCGTGTGGGCACGCAGAAGTAAAGTGATTTTCTTTTAGTTCAGCTGAACTCATGAGTTAGCTTTTTTCACAGAATGGTTGAGGTTGGCAGGAACCTCTGGAGGTCATCGTGTCCAACCCATCTGCTGAAGCAGGGCCATCTAGAGCCCAGGATCGTGTTAAGACAGCTTTTGAGTACCTCTGAGAGAGGGAGATGCCACATCTCTGGGGAACCTATGCCAGTGCTCAGTGATCCTCACAGTGAAAGTGTTTCCTGTGTTTCAGTTTGTGCCCATTGCCTCTGGCCCTGTCACTGGGTACCACTGAGAAGAGCCCAGCTCCTTCTTCTTTGCATCCTCCTTTCAGGTTCTTGTACACATTGATGAGATGTCCCCTGAGCCTTCTCTTCTCCAGGCGGAACAGTCCCAGCTTGCTCAACCTTTCCTCATAGGGAAGATGCTTTGATCCGTTAATCATCTTCACGGCCCTTTGAACTTATTTTATGACTGAAGAATAGGAAAATAATACTATCTTCACTTTCCTGATGATCTAATTGGACTGTAATGAAGGCGGTAATGCTTTCTAGCCTGTAGAGTAGTTTGTCTTCTGCTGATGGCTTAAAAAAATAATTGTTTAACTATTATATGTGGGAAAGCTAATGTACTGAGAAAGAAAGAGAAAAACAAGGAAGCGTTTCAGTCTAGTAGTGCTGTAGCAGATATTAGGAACCAGAAGAGCTGATGCATTGAAAAGGAAGAAGAAAACAGAGTCACCCATTCCTATATTTAAAAATAATAATAATAAAAAATAACTTTACCATGTGTCAGGCTAGACACTTTTTCTGTTCTGCTGGAGTTTTTATGCCATCTGTCTAGACTGTAAGATGTTTAAGGCAAAAAGAGACACACAAGTGGTGCATAGACCACTGCTAGGGCTGTTAATTGCTTACTTTTCACAACATCTGGCATGCATTATATAACACATTTTCTTCTGCCTGTTAAAAGCAAATAATATTTATTTACCTGCCTGTCACGAGGGCTTTGAAGAGTCTCATGGAAGCCAAAAGAATAAATGAGCTCTGAAGGGGAATTGGTACTTCTCAGACATCACAGTCCAGGTACAGCCTCTGACTCGAGGTTTTTAAGCAGCGGGTTGCCTCACACTAGAAGGGTTTTCTGATGCTCTCTCCCTCAACATCTGCTGATTGCCACTTTCAGAGCCAGAATCCAGGTCTGGACAGAGCTCTGCTGATGCAAATGGCCAGCCTGATGTTTTTAAAAATTGCATGTTATTGTGGGACGCATTAAGTTTCATGCTGGTGATTGTATTGTGCTGCTGGTGCCACCTCGGATGACCAAATGGCAGCTGTCAGAACAGGGGAAGGAAAACATTCCATCTTCTGTTGCTGTGTTTCCTTCTGCTGAGCTGAGGAGATATAAAAAAACCCTTAGAGTATGGAAACTGAAAAGGACTCAGCTGGAAGCGGTCAGCAGGGCTGCCTCTGTGGAGCACGGGAACACGAAATGAAATGGGAGCAAAAAGTTGGCTGTGCAGGGACAGCATAGACAGAGTTCAGCTTGAACTGGGTCACATAACAGGAATTTATTCTTTTTTTCCTTTCTCATTATTTCTCCTGGCTTTGAATATTTTCCATTAAAAATGAAACTTCTTCAGTTCCTCATTGTAAATTAGTCATCCACCAGCGTTTGAGGTATTGGCCCCAAGTGAACTACCCTGCTACAGTAAAACACAATTCCGGTCCTGCCTGGCCTTTCTTTGGGAACTCAACAAATGAGCTTGGATGAGGTCTCTGTTTCTTTGTGCTTGGATTCCAGCTGCTGTAACTAGTTATGAATGGCTCATAGGTTGCTGTTCTCTATAAGGGACCTTCCTGCAGAAAGTAACCTGCTGGTGCTGCTCCTAACGTCTTTCCGACTGCATGAAACACCCAGATCCTATCTCCCCATCTTTATCTGCGTGAAGCTGCAGAAGCTATAAAGTCATCCCACGGTGTTTTAGCGTATGTTGAAAAATGAAATACTGTCAAACTCCTACAGTACTTGAAATAGACTTGAAATAACCTTACATTTTTGCTCCTTCACGCTTTTTTTTTCTGTAGAGATCATTCAGGGATTCAGATGCAGTGGGGCACAGAAATAGAGAATGAATCAGTAGAGGAATCTGATCTCAAGTAATTGTAGGACTTAAGGCGGGTGACATTTACCTCTAAGATCACTACAGAGAAACCTGCAAGACCAATTGACAGAAATAGGATTTATATGGCATGGGTCACTTTAAATATTTTAGAAATCAAGGCTGGATTCAGTGAATCTTCCGCAAGTCCTGTACCCTATTTCTCAGTGCTGTGTGGGTATCTTACTCTGGAGTATCTCAAATGGCACTAGATGCTAATTTTTTGCTAAGAAATGTCATTCTTATTTTAGTATAATAATAATAATAAATAATAATAACAAATATCCTATATATATAATACATGTATAATATATACACGATATATATCCATACATCTGTGGTACAGTTATATATGTGTAGTTTTCAAAGACAAACATTGATTCTGTTTTGCAAAGCGGATGGCACTGACTGAAAGTGGGAGAAGGAACACGTAGGAGTCAGTAAGATTAGCGGTCATCTGTGACCTGTAATTGCAGCTGTGTGGTTGGTGTTTTTATCTGCCATGCCTCCTGCTGGTGCCGGTGGTATGCATTCAGGAGCTTCTCAGGTAAGAACATAATGTACATTATTATTCTCAGAAATGGGGAAGGTAGAAACTAAGTAGAAAATAACAAGAAACAAAAGCAAAGTACTTTTTAGCTTTGCTTCATCATAAAGGAAAAAAACACACAGGAGGAAAATAGCTTCCATATTTTTAGGCATTGGTGAGTCACCTTAAATCTCTTAGGATATTTTAGTAAAAATTATATTAAAAAAGCTTCTATGAAGTAATGAACTAGTAAGTTTTTCCTTCCAATATATTTCACTTTTTTTTTTTCTTTTTTTTCTGTTTAACTTCTTCAGGGTATAGAATCAGTTATCCATCTGGGAATGCAAACGTAGTGAAGTGAGCTATGTGGATTGTGAAAGGAAAGAAGACTGGATAATCTTTTCTGAGCCTGGCTGTTAGCATTCTGTAGTTACACAACAGAGTAGTAGTGGCGATAATGATATTCACACCCTGGGAAATGTAGTGGCTGGGGGGGATAACCCATGGCCTCAACTCACTGTCCGGCCCATACAGCCCGTATGGGTGATGGTCTGCAACATCAGGCAGACTACGGGGGTGTGGTGGAGGTCTCAGAAGAGAACAGATTACAGCAAAGTTATAGTGCTGTCAAAGAACAACAAGGAAATCAAAACCCTAGAGAAGGTTTTATCAAAAGCGCAAGTAAAGGCTTGGGAGTTCTGGAGTGATAAAAGGCTCTAGCACCCAGCTGCTGTTCTGAAAGTGTCCAGGAGCTTTCGTATCTCTTTGTAAATACAGCATTACAACTAAAAGCAAAAGTAAATGTGTAGTAATTCTATTTTGCCTGCGTGTTCTACCTTTAACCAAGAATTACATAAATTGCATGCCATTGTATCATCAGACATCAATAGGCAGAGCTGCTGAAACAAGGAAAGTAAGGATTTCCTGGGAGATACGGAGGATGGAGGTACATTCACATACTGTCAGCCACAAGCAGCCCTCTCCCATTCCATCTCAGTTGTGCCCTGTCCTCATGCTCTGTTTAAATGGGAAAAATGAAGACCTAGGTTACTCTGATTTAATATTCTAGCATGCTCGGGCCACTCTGAGGACTGCTTTTTCATTGACCTTACACACATTAACTTCATATTTTTAGCCATGTAAAATTGTTAAAACTGTTGGTGATGATCACACAGAAAGTGGTGCAAAGTATTTTTTGTTTTAGTTGTTCTGACATGACGTCAGTACCTAAAAGGAAGTTGAATTTACAGACAAAACCTCTTAGGAGTAAAAACCCTGGGGCCATCCTGAACCAAGTTCCAGCCAGGAGTCTGCCAGCGCATGTTTTTCAACAGCAGAGTAACAATACAGCTCATATTCTGTGAACTCAGAATTTTTTTCCATGTGCCCTTCAGTGAAAACCTTCCAGGAAATTATACAAAGGGAAGAGAACTGTAGATACAGTGATTGTTGTTCTGGTTCTTGACCTGGTCCTCCTCAACCGTCTGCAGGAAACTGATGCTCCCTTCTCAAAAAGGCTGGTACTTGATGTGAATGAGGGTTAAGCTTTATTCTCAGCAAATCTAGATGAAGAGAAGCAGCTGTGTGCTTTTAACTTGTACAGACTAGTGTGTAACAGCACATCACTCTTCCATATTTTGCATTTTTTTGACATACCTTTTATGAAACTATTTCAGAACTTTCAGACATTCTTGTTGCAATCTCATGTTGTTTTGAAACAACACTTCAAATGAGGTTGCACTGTAAAAAAATTCATTTAGTCGTTTAGGCATAATTTTAATATTCTTGTTCCTGTACTTCTGCTGCATGATGCAGAGCTTGTAGAACAGAGGATAAAGGTCACAAAGCTTTGTTTTGCTTGGTTGATTTAGTTGTTGGGGTTTTGTGCTTTTTTTTTTTTAAGAGTCTTATAATTAGGATTTTTTGTGAACACTGTACTGATGTACAAAACCTGGCAATACACATTGTTCTTTGCTGTCTGCAGAGTATTAAGTTCAGAAACAACACAAGATTACATTTGTAAGATATTCATCAAACAGAAAGCGTCCAAGAATACTTTTAAAGATTATGGTTTAGTGATTTGGCTGAAGTTCAAATCCCAAAGGAAAAAAAATTTTTTTTGAATAATACTGGTTCATTAAAATAATTTAAGAATTCTTAAGAAGGCTCCCATATGAGGTGCCAGACTGACTCTAAACCTCATTGAATATCACGTCTCACAGAATTATGCAAATGCCAGTCAACTTCCAGTCAACTGTAGTCTGAAGACTCACGTCTGGAACGTCATGAAATATT
Organism: Syrrhaptes paradoxus; assembly: GCA_013400615.1. Classification (NCBI taxonomy): domain Eukaryota; kingdom Metazoa; phylum Chordata; class Aves; order Pterocliformes; family Pteroclidae; genus Syrrhaptes; species Syrrhaptes paradoxus. The sequence continues at coordinate 144,081 of VZTO01013096.1, read as the reverse complement.
ATCACCGAGCATTTTTGGAGGAAAAAAATAAAATCCAGTCTTGAATTACTGAAATTTTGGAATGGGCTTGCAAACTATCAATGGGATTATTGTAAAACAACTTCTGTTCCCAGGAAGCCTGCAAGAAATGAGAGTGCCCTCTTCTGCTTTTAATCTGAAATCCCAAGGCAGCACTCCTGTAAAGTCAGCGGAAAACTCCGGTCTGTTCTTGTCTCTGCCACTGGCTTATCTCTGTACTTTGGGCTTTTAATCACTTTTAACTCATTATGTATTACAGACATTTCTGTGAAGGTTATTCTCCTTTACTTCCTTTCTCATACTCTCTTATTTTCTCCCCTTTCCTCTTTTGTTGTACGTTCTGTTTCTTCACGTATTGCATAGTGAACTGTTCGCTGTTTCCTCTGTAAAGCCATGGTTCTCCCTCCAGTGTTTTCTTCTAAATTTCTGCCTCTTACTGTTTCCAGGTTTCTAAGTTTCCTCATCCATCTTTATTCTCTATATTAAAAAAAAAAAAAAGAAGCCTTTGATGTAAATTTGGTAGTGCCTTTGTGAAGTTAATATGCCCCATTCTTTTTATTTTTTTCCTGATGTTGTTGTGATAGCTTTGGGCTAATTATTGTTACTAGAGAAAGGCTGGATTCAGCAGGCACAGCCACCTCTGGGGTTCAGAACAGCTTTGTGGGGCAGTGGAGGAAGCTTCCCTTTGGGGGATACTCCTGTGAAAATCCCCATTCCCAGCCCTTTCCCTATGTGCCTTCCACCTGGTAACTGCCGGGAGCAAGGGTAACATCCACGACAGGACAGGGAATGAGCACAGAGGAGACTGTGATGGTGAGAATAAGCTCCTGAAGGCATCCAGGCTTCAGATGTTTTTACCTAACTATATGAATTTTCTCAAGGGCAGATTTTCCTTCTTGTTTAAAGGAGTTTAACAGTTAGATGAACTTCTAGAATGTGGGAGGTTTAGTCTTCTGAAGATCTTTTTTTTTTTTTTTAGAGAAAGAAAAATTGTCTTTTGTGTACTTTTTAGGAAGGAGCCAGAATATGCATCAGATTTGTCATGTTTCAGAATTATCTTTAATTTTCTTGGCTTCCTCCCCAAATTACTTTAATCAGTCTTTTTTCTTAACTACTTCTCTGATATGTGTCATTATGGTGCCTGCCTCTCAACAGCTCGCCTGGGAAATAACCATCTCACTGGTGTCACGGGGTAGGGAGAGCTGCTTCCCAGAGACTATGGCATAATGTATTCTGGGACAGCTGGCTCTGATGCCAGCCTCAGACACATCAGGGTGAGTCAGGAGTAATCAGAGCACAATTACTGGTCAAAATCAGGACCATTCACTCTCAGTTCCAGATTTTCTTTGAAATTGGTGTAATTTCCCAAAAGTAAGTAGAAGTGGATCATTTTACTCTGTAATGAATTTGAACTACTGTCTGGAATGATTTTTGAATCAATGCAGGATGGATTTAATTCTTTTTCAGCATTAACAAAGTATTGTCCTAAGTCTGCCTCAACGTCAGTCCCAGACAAGGCAGTGGAGTGATGCCCGTGTACACGGTTCCGTACGCTACAAGTCTAACAGAACCTGAACAAAGCCACAGGGTGCAGTGCATTGATTATAAGAGATAATTTGTATTGATTGGAAAATTTCTAGTACACAAACATTTATAAGATTCTTTCATTTTTTTTTTTTTTTGTGTAAAGCAAAAAGTTTTAGGCATCTTCCCTAAGTACTGCTAACTTTGGTGTGCTGCCAGTATCCTTGTGTGACCTATTTCTCATAACTCTGTCCCCTACTAGAGAATGCTGCAGCTTCATTCGCAATTCAAATTCCCAGGGTAAATTATATAGATAAATCTTGGTGCCACACTCCATTGAATTTTACCTAATATTATTCTTTTTCCTTCAAGAACTTTAAGAGACTATGACTTTCTGCATTGATTTTCATTATTTTTCTCCAGCACATGAATAATTAATGTGGATTACTCTGGACTGTTTAAACTCTTTATTAAAGAAGTTACCGAGTGTATGTAATAGTGTCTCTTTCATGAGATGAATTTAGGTTATTTTGGCACTCTAAATAAAAATTGCACCATAAAGGTATGAAGCTTTGTCCAAACACGCTCCCAATAATAACAATCTAAAGTGTTTTCAGTATGTACGCCACCACAATATGGGTACACAGAAACAGATTTTGAGCATTGATTGGGTCCTATCTCCCTATTTGGAGCTCGTCTATTAAGAGCAGTGCCCAAACTCGTGTGTGCTGTTGCCCAGATTAGAGTTCCTTTGCTGCAGTAAGTGACTGTGGACTATCCCCTTGCACTTCAGACTCCACTGAGTTATACAATTTTTTTTTCTTCCCAAGTTGTTTTTGTCAAGTCCATGTGATAATTCACCCAGCTCAAATTAACTGTGAAATAGAGATGGAACAAAAAAGGAGAGTGATTTTCTAGAAGAATGAGGAAGGGAAAAAGAAGGGATTGTATGTGACAGGTACTGGTCATACCGCAGCTCTTGGTGTAGGCATCACTGGTTAAAAGATGCTCCACTGTTTTCTAAATGCAATAGAACAGAAAAGCCAATCATTCCAAAGACGTCCTCTGCTAAAAATTGTTTCTGTCCTTGAAGTCTCTCAAGGCAGTGTTGGTAGAGGCACATTACCCCTAAATATTGGGTAATTACTTACTTTTAGAGGCAATATAACTGGGTGAGAATTGCTGTGAATTCCAGTTATGGTTTTTTTAAGCACCAAAGAGATACTCATTAAGATTCTCTGACAAACAATGAAAAGAAAATTTTGGTGCTTGTTAGAGGAAAATGATAATCATCTCTCTTTTCCTTCCTTTGATTATGTGAATAATGGGAGTTTTCCCAAAATGTGAGGCAAAACCTTAAAGAACTGTTTTAAAAAAAATTGTCACTGGATGTGGCTCTTGAAGACTGATTAGATTCAGATGATGGGACACAAGCTTCTTTACCATGTAAGTGTTTTGGAAACTTTTTGAAAGTATCTTCCAAAGCATATAACCCCCGGACATAGTTCGTATCTCCTCTGTCTAAGGGTTCATCGCTTCTTTGACCCAGCTTGTCTTAACCCCGACTGTGGAAGAAAGCTGGAATTATGTTGTAAGTGGGACTTAGAATTCACTCCCATTCTGCAGTTTCGTAAAACCAGTATGGAGGAATAGACTGACAGTTACTGAGAGGTTGACAGATATTATGACAGCAGTAGTTTTTTCACAGAAGAAATATGACAGAGGCGGCTGAATCGCAATGCTTGCTGGCCTGAGGAAGGCTTTGCTGGTAACATCATACTCTGCGGTACGTAAGCCCCAGCGCTGCCTTTTTACCTTTGTGGGGAAGGATATCATACAGGCAACAGCAAGTAAAAAAGTCAGTCTGCTTGTTGCTGTATTTAAACAGTGGAATTATTCATTTAGAAACAATGGTGTTGAGCCCTCAAACGCTCTGCTAAGTGCAAAAAAAAAAGTTTTGCTTCGTCATAGTTGTGCTTTCAGTTTACTATCCAGTAATAAAATTAATTTTAGCAACTAGTGACTGGAAGAAGGTAGTGAATCGCAGTTGTTGAAAGCCTGGTCTGGGTCTTTATGTCATTTTGTATACAGCACTTCTAATTCTGAAGGAACAGATAGTACATTTTATATTGTAGAGATACTGATTTTGTCCCACCATGGGCTACTAAGATGGTTTAGATCTTTTGTTTCGGGTGGCATTACTTGAGCAAAATCACATTTTACCCCTCCTCCACAGTTAATGGGTGTGGGTAAAAGATTGTGGTCTTGATCCTAAGAAGTAATAATTTTAATGTTCATTTTCAAATTATCTCCTATTTGTTCTCCAATAATGGGTTTATCTACAATTTTTGAATTTATTGTTAGCCTTCAGTGTATTTCAGTATTAGTGGAGCTACTTGTTTGCCAGGTTGTATCTGTGGTCCCCATTCACTGTGTGAGCTAATTGTGGTCTCTGCTAAAGAAATGGAGTTGTAAAATGTAGCATTGAGAGAAATGTAATTTATCAGGGGAAACAATGCAAATACTTTTAATATTTGCCATGAAAAAATGTCAAAAAGGCACACTAAAAACCATGTTGTCTGTATCAGCCATGTTCTTTCTAAGCCCTGGGGAAATGCAAGTGCTGTTCTGGAGCTTTCCCAGTGATGACCTTTCCCTGTCTCTTCGCCTTGTGAACTATTATTACTGCTCGCATCTTCAATTACTCTTAGTAGTGACCTTTCCTCAGTGCACCCTAGAAGAAAAGCCCTACATCATTGCAATCATGGCATTAGTAATCAGATAAGTTAATAGTATTTTCACCACAGAGCAATTCCTTTCTTTAGTGGTGGACAGGCTCAGGACTAATTAAATGCAAAAAAAAGGATGTAATAATATTTTTTTTAATAAATGCAGAAAGGACAAAGTACACCCTCACAGCATTTTTGTACTATTCTGCCTATTTTAGTCCATACATATTGAAGGGTAATTGGGCACTAATATGTACTGTCGTTGAGGCTTGAGGGGCGATACTGCACTATAAGTACTGGTGTTTTTCTTTTTTGAATGAAAAATCTATTCCATGGTGAATTATTCTGGCTAGGGTCATATTTCAATATACAAAATCGTGTGCATGAGAAATGATTGAAAGAAGGAGTAATTCTGAGATGAGGAATTGTTAACACTGTAAGGTAACACCTATGAGAAATCTTTCCGTACTTTACTTTGGAAACTTTTCACGTAAGAGATTGCACAGTCCTCCAGTTATCCACTGCAGGGATTTCCTTTGTCATCTTTATAACTGTTAATTTGGATTACAGTAAGGCTTGGTTTCCTCACTAGGGATCAGTGCTTCGTTGCACCAGGCTTTGTACACGCACACAATTAAAAAAAAATCTGTTCTCAAGAGTTTCCAGTATTACAAAAACATCAGGCACCTGTTACATTCAGAAAACATAAAAGGTGGAGTAAAGGAAGAAGATCAAGGCTCAGTATTTATTATGCTGTCATATATTTTTCTCACTTTCTCTCTTGGGAGAAAGAACCCATTTAGTATTATGTGCTCCCGTAATATTATTTTGGACCACATTTATTTACTTTTCTTTCATAGCTAAACTACTGTTCCAAGCGATTGTTCATAAACCATCACAGGTTCTGATGCCTTGATAAAATGCCTTTCTCAATTAAGAACATTCTGGATGTGCCGAGAATCCAAGGAGAAAGGGGACGTGGCTGAATGTACTCCACCCCTGGAAAGCTCTGAATAGAGGAAACAACATGGAGCAAATTCTGTGCCTCTCGCCTCCTGTCCCTTGACGTCTCTCCTCCAGGAGGGAGGGTTGAGGAATGGTTGAGTGTGCTAGAAGAAGGGAAGTGGACAGCACCCATGGAAAAAAGGGGGAGACTGGAGATCCAGAAATTACCAGCAAGCAACAGTGATAAAAAGAAAACAGCCAGGCTGTGACAGGAGAGGGCACGGGCAGGAAGAGCAGTGCCTGAGCACAGCACGCACGTGCTTGGGAGGGACAGAAAGGGCTGGTCCCATTCTAGTGGTGGAACAATGCTTGGAGAGTAGAAGACAATGGGTAGGAATTAGAAAAAATATTTCTCATAATGAGAATGGAGGAGTTCGGAACAGAAATAAAAGCAAATTAAAATTTTTCCCCATTTTTTTGGTGTCATTCTAGACTTGTCAGGCATACATGTATGGCAGACAGATAAGGATGTGTTGGACAGATCATAGCTTTAGCAAACTGAAAAAAATTTTCTCTCATCTCTATTATTGAGAATAATATGTTTCTCTCAATCAGATGACTTGTCCATTCAGTTTTCTGCACAAAACCCATATTTGACTCTTCTTACCAACCCGTTCATTCCTCATTGTCGTTGTGCACTATCTTGATGTTTTCAGTTACAGCTCTCCCCGTTGTGTGAGCTGAGCACTTTAAAGATGTCATTCTTAGACCCCATTTCTTAATCCTACTATAAGAAAATAACCAGGTGCTCCCTGTTTGGAGCCATTCCAGGTGGTGTTACAGACCCAGCGAGGCCCATCAGGCATGCCCAGTGCTGGCTCACCCAGGTGTTTCCATTTTTCATTCTCTCATTAGCAGAGTTCAGCAGTTCTTACCCCTCGAGCTCTCCTTACCAGACAGCGACTACATCTGAAAGAAACCAATAACTGTAGAGTGAGCTTTTGTTCTAGACTATTAAAAATGCTAATGATGAGAGGTGTATTTTGATTAAAGAAGCACATATTGGCTAAAACTTTGGTGGGGTTGTTATCATCTGTAAAGTGAAGAGACATTAGGTGTTCAGATGGCCATTGAATGAAGAGGATGAAAAGAAGAAGCAGAGAACCCTCAACAACAGAAGGGATTTAAGAGGTTTGTGTTTTCACATACTTTTTTTTTTTTTTAAGAAATTTATCTCTTCTTGCCTATTTTTTTGTTTGTTTTAATCATTATAAAGCAATTTTTTATAAAGAGCAGCTATGGCCTATGTTTTATCTCGATTAATAAAAAATGTTTACAGATTTTGAGGTTTTTAATGTAAAATCATCATGAGTTGATTAACTGGGGGAAAGTATAGAGAAACAATATAATCTATGTGATAACTGGGTTTTAAAAAATTATTTTCCTGACAAATGAATTACTGCAGCTCTTTCTAAATGAAGTTCAAGTGATTTCAGCTGGTGCCCTGACTGTTGAAACCTTCAGAGGCACCTCTTATAAATCCAGACAAACAGTCTATTCCAGTGTGGTTTAAACTTTCCTATTTTGGTCTTAGGAAAATAGAACTGCTGTGTACCTGACGAAAGGAGGAAAGGAATAGCTATGTTAGTGTCTCATGAGAAGAATATCTTGACAAAGAGATTTAAACTTTGCGGTTCTGTGCCTGCAACAGTGTTTTGTGATTACGTTGTGCTGGCTGATACCAGTGCCAGAGGTGTAGGGCAGAGGGAAAAGAAAGGGAGGTAGAAGGTTTTGTGAGGACCTACAGAATCTGTTTTCCTGGCAAGTTAACAAAGAATGTAAATGTGAAATGTATTGTAGAATATAGCATGGATATATATAGATATATGGCATTTTGGCAGTCATAAAGTTAAGAACCACTAAGAAAATGGGTGTGTACATATGAATGGGTATGTATGGTATTTATTTGTTTATTCTTCTTGACTTCTCTCTGAGAGACCTACTTTCCTTGGTGTATGGAAGTTCACGGGATGGGTTTATATTACACAGTCAGCCTGGGTTTTTCTGACCTGTAGTGAGTTTTACTCATGTAAACTCTTTTGGAGTTCACGGTGGTAAATTATCAAGAAGTTAATTTATAAGGGCATGATTTTTGCCAGTAGAAGTTAATGGACATATAGCCCACTTTTGCAAACTCTTACTTACATTTAACAAAGTGCAAAACCATATAGTTATCCAAGTATATGGGATAATCCTTACTGCTGCGCTAACGGGGTTTTGAAGAGCTCTGATATATGTTGGGGAGCTGCTCTCCCTATTTTACGAGATGCACAGCATAGACTGGTGTGCCTTGGGCACACAGGGAGAGGTGATCAGCTGAACTTGTGGCTGCTGCTGCACCTGTGCACAGATCGTTACTCCAACCTTTATCCCTACAGGGATGGGGGGAAGATGCAGGTGCTAGTGAGGAGGTGAATCTTTAATGCAATGTATTTAAATTCTAGTTTAAGCAAAGCGACATATGTGTACCTGTTCAGTTTTAGTCTCTGTCAGCTGGTTGAATAGTTATATAGATAATTTGTTATTTCAGGGCTGCTGTGTGAAGTAAGAGTGAAGGTTTGGGTGTCTGGGGTATTTTTATTTTTTTTTTTTGTGGGGTTGAAGGTATTGCATCAACAGTTTGTGTTTTGGGAGGTGAATTCTGGTAGGGGGATTGTTTCATAGGAAATTAAATGTAATTTTGATTCCATAAGGCATGAACTGAATTAAGTGATTTTTGGAGACACTGCTGCTTCACTCTTCAGTGGTGACTTATTACCACCATTAGTATTAGTTGGTAGATGATATTTAAAATGAAATATGATGTTTCTTAATGTCACAGCAAATAATGACAAAAGATAAATTAGTAGTTAAATTAGCATATTGACTGCTTGGGCGGGTGTAATATGCATAACAGTCAACTCTAGAAATAAATAACTTGAAACAAAATATTTTTCAAGGAGTTTTGGAGGGTCTTGTCTATTTTAATCAGGGATAGATACAGTTTGCCATGCATTGACTTTACTAATTTGCTCTCCAAATCATAAGTTTCCAAGGCTAATGGCATCAGATGCCTTGCTGCAGTAAGCATCAAATAACCAACTATTACTAAAACAGAAACTGAAGCACGATAAAATCAGTTTTCTTTTGTGCTTTTCATGGAAAATACATTAGGTGATGAAGCAGAACGTATCGAGTAAAATCAGAGTGCATTTCAGTCGGTGTTCTGTACAAAGGTGGCCTGGCTGTTTATTTCTTTGTACCTGGACATATTAATTTTGTTTTATCTTGTATCTGGATTTTTCTGCTTCTGAGAATATCAGTATATTATAGGATGGCCTCTGTCTGGCAGCTGGCCATGGCAGCAGGTGGCTGTGATCCCAGCTTCCAGGTGCTTCAAAATCAGCAGGGTCTGGGTGAACCAGTCCCAGCTTTAACCTGCTGCTCCACTAGAAACATTCCTGGTTGAAACGTCTTATCTGGTGCTTTTTGGATCTGCAGCACAGCCACTGCAGAATGGGAAATCAACTGCAAAACTGTCTTCCCTCCATCAAAGGACACCTTCTGCAGCTGTTCACTGGACAGACATTTCCAGCTTTTGGTGTTAACTCTTCTGTGAGCTCTCAGGAAAACAAGACAGAGATTTAACCAGGGTTTTTTCCCAACTGTAGACCCTCTTATATTAGACTTCAGATTTCTGAAAACAGGAATGTTGAAGGATACCTTTCATTTGTCTAGTTTATATTAGCACTTGAAGTCTCTTTTTTTTTTCTTTTTCTGCAAGCATTCATTTTTAAAGTTTTTACTATGCTTTTAATTAGAGGTCTTGTGCTGTATTTGTGATGTGTTTTGGTCACTGCCTGTCATCGTTCTTGTCTTAGGTTCTTTATGAGTAGATATACATACAGGTAAGGCATCCTTCTGGGTCAGTACCAAGGCTGCAATCAGATATCTTCAGTGAGTTTTCAGAGACTATTTCAGGTCAGATGGCTGTTACAGTAGACTTGTCTGGAGAAAATTATACACATCTCAAAAATACGTCAGAAACCACAGTTTGTGGATGGTGTAGACATATGCTGCTCTACCGTACTTTGCTTGAAGAAGCTTTCCTGGTCTGAAACTTCCTCTAGCTTTTGAAAGCTACAAAATGTATATCCACATTTTACTGGTACATGGGTAAAAAGATGAGAGAACGCTTTTGTTGGTGTGTGTATTTTAGGTTTTCATTATCTGCTGGAGGTTCTGTATATGTGGTCTTTGCAGGCAGGTGTGGGATAGGTGTAAGGGGCTCTGCTGGTGCTCCAGTCTGTCTCAGATTCGTGTAGATGTGTTTGCCTGGCTCAGACCTGTGCTAATAAATCCTGCTGAGAGACACAGTGCATTAGTTCAGGCTTAATGATGTGTTAATACAGTTGCCTGCTGAAAGGCCATGCAGGCATGTATAAGTCACCCTACCCCTCTGAACTTTTGTTTTAGCAGGGTTAGGACTCGGGTAATTTGTAGGCAGAGAGTCTTGAGCCTTTCAGGTTTTGTGTGTGTGTTTGTTGTTGTTTTTTTTTTTTTTTTTTTATAAGAGCAGCCTACTTAATCCATTTGACTCTGGGTAGAGATCAATGATTTGACTCTCAAGATGAACAGAAGTACTCTGTGCTTCCATGGAGACAAGCACACCTGGGGAGAGAGGATTTGCTCCTGTGTTTGGATGTGGTGACGTTCCTGGCTGCTTTTGATGCATAGTGTGAAAATGTTCAAGATTGCTTACTTTCTATAACTCCCTGTGTCCATTTATAACCTTAATGTACTTCCCAAAGAAGTTAAAAGGCTCAATGGTGAAAATGTGTTCTCTAGGACATTTGTGTTCAAAACACAGCCTTAGTCCTTGGATTTTATCTAGTCCTAACTCTTTATCTATGAAGAAACTGCTGGCTGGGTTAACAGAGTGCCTGCACTTAACAGTAGCACAATATTTCCCGCTGCTCCTGTACCCGGTCCTTGTCCCTGTCCCTCAGATTGGAGGGATGAGAGCAGAGGCACATCTTGCCCACGTCTCTGCTGCCCTCACAAATACCAGCAGGAGTTCATTTTATTCAAAGATAAAGGGGATAATAACTAGTGTCTCATGACCTGGTTAGGTGATACTAGTGTCGGGGGAACAGAATACTTCACCCATGAAGATGTGTATAAGTGGCCGAGCTGGGGTTGCCAACCTGGATGCAGTTTCTAGGGTGAGGTGTGGGGCTGGTGTAGCAAGGCCCATAAAGCAGCGTGTTTTGGAACAAATTTCCTGCTTTAAATGGAAAAAAACCCCCAAACCCTAGGATGTTTTTCACAGACCTGCGCTGATTTGTTAGCTGTCTGTGGAGGTATTGTGGTGGGGGTATGGATGGCTTGATTTTTAAGCCTTTCTCCAAAGAGTTAGTGCAAGGGCAAGGTTTATGGTTGCAGTTACTAAATCCAAGCCGAATTTATACCTGCTTTCTAAGCTTGTCTCACTGCAGTAGAAATATCTTGAGGGAACTCCTGATTTTTTGGTGTGTGTTGTTGTGTATTGTGGGGTTACTGTGCTGTGGTATAACAACGTATTCAAAACTGAGACAACACTAAATTCCTCGAATTACTAAGCAAGAGAGATGCACAGAGAAAACTGAACCCTCAGCAGAGGAATGAGGGGGAAGGAAAACATCAAAGGTTATTCTAGACATAAGCAGTTATTAAGATGTGCTGTCTAAACAGACCTGTTTCCATCTTCTCCACTTTTTGTACCACCCAATTCAGACTCCTAAGGCCAGCTGGATGTCTTGCTGAGCAGTTAACACCTGAGAGGTCTTCAGTCTGCACTCGTTATCCACAGTTTGAAGCTTGTATTAATTTTTACCTTTCTATTGTGTTTTTAGGCTGCCTGTTTGAGGATGACCTTTGCAAATCTTTTGAAATCTGTGTGAATGGTAAGTCTCCAATATTTGTTTGCTGACTACTCCAGCCTCTGCTGTGTAATTGCTCTGTGGTGGAGTCAATTAGCCAAATCTATATCTGAATGAGGAGTAGAGGAGGGAGCAGGGAAGGGGGAAGTACCGTGTATGACTATTTTGGGCAACAATTAGGGGAAATTTAATAGATTAAAAAAAATAGAAATATTTTCTCAACCTTGAACAGCTTAATCTCCTTTTATGAGAAATAGATTGCAATTAAATTAAACACACTGAAATATGCTAACATTTAATTTGTCTTAATACAAGGTGAAAATTTTTGTTCTCTTCGGGTTGTTGGTCTTTTTAGAGGATGTTGAGTAATTATCAGTCTCTTTCTTCAAAAGGTGGTTATTTATTATAGTAAGAAAGAAGGTCTAAAAGGAAGACTGCAATTGTTCTTGATTATTCTGCTTCCTTTTTCTCTGATTTTACTTGAACTATGCAGAAGCAGCTTTCTTGTGCTCTCCTTCCTGATTTATTTTTAGTAAGTCAAAAAAGCCAACACAAATGTATGAATGAGTCTAATGGAATAGTAGGGAAGACTTTTTCTGACAATAGTTGAAGATGGTTAATGTGCTATAGGAAGTAATTCAAGTCCTGGTGAAGGATGGCCCACACCTAGAGAGATCTCTTGAAGCAATTACTGTTGTAAAATGCATAGATCTGTAATTATGTATTTGTTTTAATGGTGTTACATATGAAATTTCTGTGAATGTATGGCATAAAGAAGTAGTTTTGTTTTCCATAAAACATGGGAACCAATGAGCCTATTAATAGGGAAACTTTATTACTGTCCTAATCTAAGAAGCATTTAAGATGAAATGAGATTAAATTTCCAGTGTCGCTGAATGTCAGACAAATGAATGCGGGAGAGAGAAAAAGCCAGAAATATGGCTGAGGAGTTGTAAGGAATTAGGTAGAAGGGTTAGAAAAAATGTGTTTATTAACATCTCCAAAGGTAATTGTGTGAAAGTGTGATTTGCAGTTGTTCCAGTAGTATGTAAAAATTCTGCATTGACGGTTTCTGTGATGGACACCAGGAAGGGTAGTGGCAGTTTGCTACATTGGTGTGTTTTCTTACTGCCCTTGATCTTCAGTGCCTAGCCGTAGCCTTCCCAAATGCAGGTATATTTAATTGGGTTTTATGGTAGGCCACTGCTATATCTGGCAGCTGGTGTATAATGGAGCATTTATGCAACAGATGATAGTAAAGAAAGGTAGGTACTTTACCTGATGGTTATCCTTGAACACTCCTTGTATTTATATATAACACCTAGTGCAGTATGTAAGTGGGAATGTCATGTTCTGCTTTGCATTTTAAGTGCAGTTCATGTAAAACATCAGCTCGCATAGCTTCCTTGTTGGAGGCTTTAAACAAACTGGATCCTGAAACAGCACAGCAAAGGATGGTTCTTTATCCTTTGCTATGAAATCACGCTAGTGAAGTCTGGCAGTGCCACTGGGGAAGACACCATGTGGTACAGATAAAAGCATTCATTTCAGAATAACCATCCCTCATTGTCCCCGTTCTTCCCTTTATTAAACTGTTTGAACGGCTCATTTAGAAGGATGGCATTCTTTCCCTTAGGTTTAATCTCCAGATATTTTGCTTCAGAAAGAAGCTTTGTGCTGTGTTTTATCCCCGTGTGGATACCGTGATATCTTTGCTCCTTATCACCAGAGCCTTGATAAATCAGGACAGTTTTATTTATGAAAGATGATGTGGCTGCACGCCTCCTTCCTGCATCAAATCATAACAGGGTTCACGCAGGCAAGATCAGATTGTAGGAAACGGCTCTGTGAGGCCAACCAAAAAAGTTAATTAAATACAGTCATTGGCGCAGTGTGCAACATTAAGTCAAGCCTCGCCGACCGCCGCTAACGCTCTCCTAGGAAGGCATGGTCTGATGTCTGCAGCGCTGTTTGCCGATGCTGTGCTTCTGAAAGGCTGGATAAACAGCCGTGCACAGCTGAATCAATATTGCCTTTTGTATGCAATCTGGGCTTGTTAGGAGGGACTTAGGTTAGCACAGTGTGTCAGAGGCGTCCAAGCATTGCCGTACAAAGACAGGAGCCTTTCCAAGTTTGGATGTCTCCAGGTAGTTCAGAATATTAATGTACTTTCTTTCTCAGCTACAGAGCTCCTTGAACATTCTGAATGTAAGTGATTGCGTGTGCTGGTGATGAGCCACAATTGGTAAACATGTGCTACAGATGATAAGGGAGAGGAGTCAGGATCCCTGAAATGATTTCTTGAACTTAATGTGTTACGCTCTGAGGTTTTCCAGATCATTGCCTAGTGGGATGGAATTACAGAGGGAGATGCACCTCTGCATTGTTTAGCTAACAGATGGCTGCAGCTACATCTGCATTTGCAAGGCGCTGCTTTTATAAAAGCTACCCAAATTTTGTCAAATGGCACTATAAGTCTGTGCCTAAGCTTTACAAAGAATTTCAGTAAGAATGAGCACTTGTTGTAACCAAAATCAGACTTTTGAAGAGTAACACCAAGTGGAGCCTCTATAGACTGTCACTTTACTGTAGGGACAGAGAATTTCCGTGCTTTCCAAGGGTGTGGGAATTCTTCACAAGTAACTGAAGTCCTAATACCCCCCTGTGAGGAAAACCTGATGTTTTAATTTCTAACCTGAATTCTGAGGTAAATGGGTATATATGTATTTTTGGAGCAAAACCCCTACCAATTATTTAAATACAAGGATTTAGTTTTGATGGTTCTTCCATACTATTTCAAGGAAATAAAAATTTTAGTCAACTAATCTTTTAAAAATATGAAAACTTTAAAATCTACCATTATATCATAGTATTCTGAAAACCCATGTCTTCAGAAGTATTTATGGAGTTAATTCAGCTGAAATTAAGGGTGAGTTAACACCTAAATTTTCTTGAAACTAAGGCTGAGTGCCTTAGTTAAGAAGGGTTCGTACACATCTTCTGAAATAATTCTGTGTTTGCATCTGTGGAAATAAACATGAAGTGTGAAATTCACTGACTTTTTTTTTTTTTCCCCTGCAATTGTTCCTCATTAAATTATGTGTCAGATTCATGGGATAGGAGCAAATCCATGATAAGGCGTTTGTCTNCTGCTGAGTGTACCCAGCCCAGCGTTCACTGACAGGAACGTCATCGACATTGATGCTGAATGGTTCGGAGCTATTTGAGGTAAAAGCAGTGTGAAAAAATAACATTCTGGTTTTATTATGAGGTTAAAATGCCGGGACAGTGATGACTTCATCTGCTTTACCTTGAAATAGCGTGGTGCTTTCTTCCTCTATGGTTAAAAGGCCTGTCTGTCTTCCAGGCTGTTTATTTGTGTTGTTTTTGTCTCCGTGTGGTGTTAGGATAGCCACCTGTGTGAGAGCGGGGTAGAAGTGTCTGGTGCAGTCGGCATTAAACCTTGAGCAGCGATGGAAGGTGAAGTTACAATCTTCTCCTTAGGAAGTCCCTTAGTGTGATAACACAGCGATGGTTATCCACCATCCTGGCTGTCACTAAAGCTTTACCGTGTGTTTTTGTGTGGAGAATCTCAGGTTGTAGCTCTTGCAGGCACAAACCATCGCTCAGACTTCACTGACAGCCTGCTGTCCAGCACCAAGTGAGAGGCAAGCGTGTACAACCGTAAATCTACCGCCAGCCGTAGGTAATCCTTTATTTTTGTGTCCTGTGCTAGTAAATAAGTCTTGGAGCTGCTGAGTGCCCCATAGTATTATTGTGTGTGGACAGGTCTCCTTTTTCTTTGAGCTTGTCAAGAGCACTGCTGTGCTGTTGTATGGAAGCTTTCATTTCTGTCTCAGTGCTGGGACTCCTGGTAGTGTGGTTCCTCCCTCCAAATATCAGCATTTCACAGACCCAGGGCAAGCATTGCAAGTTAAATTGATTAATCCGTGTCCGTTTGAGTGATTTTTGGGGGAGATTTTGGTGTTTGATTCAAGATGTTTGGTTAAAAGATTCTACCTGCCTGATCGTAGGTTGGGGAGGTGGGGGTGGAACTGGGGGGCTAGGTCATTGAAGAACAGACTTTATCTAGTATCTCTTTCTCTGCTACCCAAATGATGGATTTGCAATGATAATGTGGATAAGAGTTACAAAAAATAGGCAAATTCCATTTGCTGCTTTTTGACACTTGTACTAGGCAGGACACATATAATTTAGAGTGACTTAGAAAAATAGAAGTTACACTAGCATATTAAAATTGTAATGAAAATATATTTGCATATTTGAGATAGTCTGTTATCATGTATCTTCTTAGTGTGTGGTGGATCCCTTAATGAACTCTTTTTGGGTAAGCTCTGTAGCAGCTGTTAGCACATTTGTTGGACACATTCAGAGGTGTTCCCTATTTCATTACTTTTTTTTTTTTAGTGTAATTAAATAATTGTGACATTTGGGAGACCGTGGAAAAGTACAGCCCATTTGAAAAAAAGGCATTAGGGAGTCTCAGTAAAATTTGTACCTGATGAGTCATGAAGCACAAGAGCTTGAAAAGGACAGCGTGGTCTGTAGAGAAGAGGAGAACACCAAAGGATAATGTTCGGGAAATGAGGTGGAAAGCAAATGAGTCCTGTTTTGGAATGACACTGCAGCAGTGTGCCTCTGCCTCTCTTACTTTCTCGCTTCCACGTGTCAAGGGGCATTTGGAAGTGCCATGGGTTTACTTTCTGATTAAGGTGTTTGGGTTGCAGCTTTTGGAAAAAAAAAAAAAAAAAGAAAAAATAAAAACCTAGAATAATAGGTCTTCTTCTTGTCCACCTCTACTGAAAAAAAATCCCACAAATGTTCATAAACTTACGAACAAAGAATAGTAACAAAAATTGTCAAAACAAAGAAGGGGTGAAATGGGTGAGTTAACAGTGACAGTTACACAGATGTATTGTAGTTATTGGACAACTCTGGCTTTGAATGAGAGATGAATTTTTCATTTTTTGGAGCTAAAAGAATGTCTTCTACTTAGCAATGTTGATTACTTACAATTACTTGCAATTCCAAAAATGAAGTGCATAACTTTGGATCTACTTGCTTATTTCAGACTTCATCTGCTCTCTGTTAAATGTGAAAAAATTTGCCTTTGTCCACCTTCCCCCTGAATATCAGTAAGTGGATACTGTCTCAGTGCAGCAGTGGTTAACTGGGTCAATCAGATTATAATTAATTATCAAGGTACTTTAGTAATTAACAGAGGCATTGACAACAGTGTCTAAAAGGCTGTAGACTAGAAAACTTCAAATGTGTTTCTTGCCTGAGAAAATTGTGTGCTTTTTTTAATAATCATGCTGCTTGTATCTTTCTTTTTGAAAAATTCAGTAATTCTAGTAGTACATATGCTTCAAATATGGGATAATGGATCAGATTATGCATTTACAACATGTACCAATTCTACAAGGCCACTAACAAATGACTCTTGACAATTCACTCTGTGTTTTCGTGGATGTGTGGGAGGCAAACTATAGATTTCTTAAACCTCTCCTGAGTAACATCCTTTTGGATGTTTCTTTACAGTTACAAGATTCTCTGTGCTTAAGATAGCTTATCTTTTTTTTCTTTCTTTTTTTCTTTCTCTCTTTGTTTAGATGATTTTTTTCATTTCAAAAGTTCTGTCAAAATCCCTTCTCCCTGTTTGCTGGTCAGACTGCGCTGCTGTTGCATTACAATAACCACGTAATGAACGCCTTTTTGTTGCAGGCTACATAGCGTTTGACAAGCACTAATAAAATTTTGAGTTTCAACCTGCCTTTAGACAGTAACCGCAATAGAAAATAAGTTATTTATGGTTTGCAGGGAAAATGTTGTGGTCCTGGCTAAATAACATCTCAAAGAACAGGAGAGAACTGAGTAGCAAAACCTTAGGACTTGGATCATCTGGAAGCATATCTGCCTCAGCAGCACAAAACTCTGGTTACAGTTTCTTCAAGACATAGTGACTTTTTTTTTGTCTGAGGATAGGTTGTATGCAAAAATATATTCAATAATAAAATCCACCACATGTCATGTAAGGAGGAGGGAATGACTTTAATCTGTAATATTCTAAATGTGAGATGCAAGTTCCTATGCCTATGAAAAGTATAACT
This sequence comes from Syrrhaptes paradoxus, assembly GCA_013400615.1. Taxonomy (NCBI): domain Eukaryota; kingdom Metazoa; phylum Chordata; class Aves; order Pterocliformes; family Pteroclidae; genus Syrrhaptes; species Syrrhaptes paradoxus. The sequence goes on along the minus strand of VZTO01013096.1, from coordinate 126,774 downwards.
TTTAATGACTGATTGCTCTGAACAGGTGAAATAGATGCAACATTGCTTTTATTTTTTTATTTTAAAATAAAGAATGTAGAAGTTTTATTCCAATTTGTGTGCCTATTACTGGAAGTCCTTATTTTGGACTCAATTGGGTCCAAAGTAGAACATTAGTCCAAAGAGAGATAGAAAATATGTACCTTCTCTTTATTCTAATGCTTGGAAAAAACGCTCTGGAATAAAGAACAGTGACAGGCTTTTTTGTTCTATGTCCTCATTTAATAAATAAGAACAATCTGAAAGTAAGCTAATAGTAGTACTGCTGATTAACAGTTAGAGATCTGTTAATGAAAAGTCGTTCTCTACTATAAGCTGTTCAAAGCCTTTAATTTAAACAGAGTTTTCTTTCATACCCTACAACCTCCATGGCAACAGTAACAAAAGTTTCTCTAGAGGTAGCCAGAACAATAAATATATTTTATGGTCCCAAAGTGTTTGTTGTAATTTAGTCCTTTACTTCAGTAGCTTTGGCTGCTGTGTCAGTGTGTTCCTCCATTGGCTCTAAGGGGGGGTCAGCATGGTTTGGGAAGGCTGGGAACAGCAGTAGTTGCTAACAGAAAGTAGGGAATAAAACATTTAATGTTTGGACTCAGACATCTTTCCCTGAAGATTTTAATCAAAAGGAAAATAGTTTGTTTTTTAATGCAGCAAACATTTGTGTTAGTATCAGATTTGCAATATTCTGATAAGTTTGGAAATGTGTACCTAATTTATTCTGTTTAGTCTTAGCCCTTTTAAGATTGTGTTTAGTCTTTCAACTGTGATATCTCTGTTTCTTCCTGGAGGTAACAGAACAGGTATGATTTTGAACAGTTGCACTTTATGCAATTTTTCAATGGCAACAATGGCTTTTGTAAGGTTTCTCTATCTGTTATTGGATCGTAATTGATTCTTTCTCTGTGTTAAACTCTATAACAGATGAGAAAGAGGTGTATTATCCAACCAGAAACTATATAATGTGCTGGTGGGGGGAAAAAAAAAAGAGAGAGTTGAAATCTAGTGAAACCTTCCCTCAGATTTTTTGTTTTCCTTTGTCCTGTAGTCCTCTCTTTTGACTCTACATCATGCCGCTGTGTCTCTGTTCTTGTGAAATTCAGATAAAAAGGGTCTTAGGAGTAGATTGACAGGTGGATTGGCACTCGGACAGTACTATTGCCAACAGTTTCATAGCTTGTTGGACACTTACAGAAGACAACTTGCAATACCCCATCACAGTGGTAACAGTTTAAATGGATTCTGGATTTCCAAAATGAAATAAATCTGTTTCCTTTGGAGGTGGAATGGTTTCCAGGGTTGGGTGGGGTGGTGCTGTTTCCTTTGATTTAAAATTTACATTAATTTTCTAGCTTTAAGTGATAAACTTCAAGGTTTTTCTTATGGTTATTGCAACATAAAAAATCCCAAACCTTTCCAAATTATAATAGTCTCCTGTTAATATTCTGATGATCTTTGTTTCTAAAATGTTGTTTCATTTCCCTTCAATGTTCAACTTCCAAGTTTGAGATGTAAAAATTTACTAGACTTCTACAATAATTGAGAATTCCTGCTTCTGTCTACTGACAGCCTGCCTTCATTTTAATGGAATTTTGCTGATGACTTATGCTGGGTAATTTAATAGAACAAACTGTTCTTTCACTGACCGTACCTTTTAGAAGAGTTTCCTCTTGAATTTGTACCTATCAGTTTGATTGCTTACATGTGTTTGGTAAATGATTGTGTTATGAATATTAGATTCTTAAATGAGGCTGTAACTTTTTTTTTTACCCTTCCACTTTTTCCTTAGTTCAGAAGTTTCAGTGAATATGGTTGGATAAAAATAGGCCAATAAGTTCAACAGAACACAAGATAATATAGCACTGATACATGGGTAAGAAATATCAGTCCTATGCAAGTTCTTTTTATTTTCTTCAGTTTTGTTATGGTACATTTTTAACTTTAGATGCCAGGGTTCTACTCGTTGTTAAAAATGTTTTTGAAATTGAGTCTACTACTAAAATTTCCTTTTCTTCTAGTAGATTAGTCATTGTTTTAAATAGGGTCACTGCCTTTTCCTTGAAAGCCTAAGGGGTAGTCTTTCTGCTTCTGCAGTTCGAGCTTGCCCATACAAACATTTATTCTAGAAATTATTGTAACTGAAGAACTGAAAACCTCTGAAAGAAGTTTGGGCAGGAGAGAATCCCTGTTTCAGCACTGTTTCACTGGAAGGTGGAGTGCTCAGTGGCAAAGGGTTGACGGCATGTTCAACATTCTGATATAAATTATAAATCCATGTTCACTGGAAAGGTAATCAGCCAGTTAGTGCCCACTTCATGTCCGTAGATCTAATGCATTGCTAATTAAAAGTCACTCCTTCTTACTGGGCTTTCCAAAATTATTCCAAATTATCTAAAAAGAGATTTATACTAGCCCCCAGAAATATTTGGTGTGGTTTTTTTTTCTAATGATTTAGGTCATTGGGTACAATTATTTTGTTATTTTGTGAAATACTACCCAGCACAAATGATGCCAAAAATAGATTTACAGGTTACAATGTATTATGTTGTATGGTAATTGAAAATAAATTATGACTGGAACAGAGGTTAACAGCATATTTTAGAATGAAGACATCTGCAGCTTTAGAAAGGTTCCACCTCAAAAATCTGTAGAAGGAATTGGTCAACCACACGGAATCCTTTTTCTATCCCCAGACAGCTCTTGGCCAACACACATTAACTAAAAACCCAAGTTCTGGAGATGCCATACTTCCTCAGGGCTGTAGTGGCTTCTGGAGTCAATGCAATGGTTCCTTCCTGCTTTGCAAGTACCCCACAAACGCAGGTCAGCTTGCTTGAATAATACTTTGATTTCTCCCCAGTTATGGGGAGAATGACTACGTGATTTCATCTTAGACCAAAGGAGATAGCAGTTCAGAGTTCTAAGGCGAAGGGTTTTCATCAGACCTTTCATTCACGTGCGGTAGTACACGAGTAAATATTTCCCTTTTTAAATCTGAAAGTCTCTACATTAGATATAAACAGGAAATAGGCGTTTGTTAATTAAGCAGCAGTAAGTGCAAATTTCAGTGCTGCTACAAGCTGCCTTTTTAGAAACCATGACAATGACATTAAGCATTTGCTAAACAAAATCTGCTCCTGCATGTCATGCAGTTTGCATCCTGTTTACTATTGAGATGTCGTTGGCACAGGCAAAAGATGTTTTGTTAAAAACAATAAATAAACAGCATTTTCTGGGTTTGAAAGCGGCTGTTTTCAGAAGCATAGATTTAGATGAAAAAAGAAGAGGAAACGTAAATATATTTTTTCCTACCTGTTCCTGCCTATTTTTTTGGGGGGGGAGCTGGTGCTTGTCCATCAGCTGTTATGATTTAATGGAGCTGCAGCTCTCCTTATTGTGTGAACCTGCATCCTCAAGAAGAGAAATACTTTCTAACTGTGCAAAAAATACAAATCTATTCCATCCTCACAAGGAAGGCTTACAAGGACCCGTTTATAAAGGTCTCCTGCAGGACATGTGCGAATATGGTTTTAGGTCCTTGTCTGCCTCACAGAGGCAGAAATGTTAGTTCTTGCTCCCAGAAGAGCAACCTGGGATAATCTCTACCCTCCTAGGGCACCTGGTCATCTGGCAGTACTGTGGGGAGGAATCATGCAGGTAGGAGAAGAGCAGGAGGGAGTTTAATACCCTTGCATGAAATTTGGGATGCTCACTTGGGTGTCAGTACGTATACTACAGAAGAAGTTTCTGAATTAAAAAGAACGAGACATGGCAAATCCCCTGAGGCTGAAAATAGTACATGAATGAATGTTTTCTAAGTGGTGCAAAACTTAGTCCCATCCTTGGTCTGTATCCCCTTCACTGTTCTTTATGTTGTTTCAACTATGCAGGAATTGCTCTGCAGTCTCTCAACCCCAAGCTGACTTTTTTTTGTTGGAGAAAATAGCATGTTCCAGATAGAGGATGTCATTGATTATCTAAAACCACTCCATTAAAGGAGAAAAAATGCAAACAATGTGAGAAAAGTCATCTATCTGTTCTATAGAAAGATGATTATGATGATATGTGAGGTTTTCTGGGTGCAAAATACAAATTAATACAGGTCATTGATTTTAAAAAGCATTATCTTTGCCTTAGACAAGGAGATTCTGCAGGCAGCCTAACATCCTCGCAGAGGAGCAGAGCCATATGTCACTGCAGCAGGCTTGTCCTTTGGCTGGGATAAAATGAGAATGTGAAAGATTTTATTGCTTTGAGTGTTAATACTGGCAGTAATCAAGATGAAACAGAATTATCCACCCTATCAGTGCGGGGGATACCGCAGTTCAAGTGGCAACAATTTTAAGGGGGAACAGATTGATTTATTTCCACTTGTTTACTGTCTGTGCCTGTGAGCCCGGCTGTCTGCAGGGCTGGGTCCGTGCTCTGCAGAGGTCTGTGAGCACTGTGCACTGAGCGGCTAGCTCTCCCCCGGGAGCAGCATCTTGAAACATCTTCACAGAATGTTAGGGATTGGAAGGGACCTCGAAAGATCATCCAGTCCAATCCCCCTGCCGGAGCAGGAACACCCAGATCAGATCGCACAGGAACGCATCCAGGCGGATTTTGAATGTCTCCAGAGAAGGAGACTCCACCACCTCTCTGGGCAGCCTGTTCCAGTGCTCTGTCACCCTCACTGGAAAGAAGTTTTTTCTCATGTTCAAGTGGAACCTCCTGTGTTCCAGCTTGAACCCATTGCCCCTTGTCCTATCACTGGATGTCACAGAGAAGAGCCTGGCTCCATCCTCCTGACACTCACCCTTCACATATTTATAAACATTCATTAGGTCACCCCTCAGTCTCCTCTTTTCCAAGCTAAAGAGACCCAGCTCCCTCAGCCTTTCCTCATAAGGGAGATGCTCCATTCCCTTCATCATCTTTGTGGCTCTGCGCTGGACTCTCTCCAGCAGTTCCCTGTCCTTCTTGAACTGAGGGGCCCAGAACTGGACACAATATTCCAGATGCGGTCTCACCAGGGCAGAGTAGAGGGGGAGGAGAACCTCTCTTGACCTACTGCCCACCCCCCTTCTGATACACCCCAGGATGCCATTGGCCTTCTTGGGAGCAGGAGAGGATGTGCCTAACGACAACAGAAAGAAATTGAACATTTAGCAAGCTTTAGATATTCAATGATGAGGTGGAGGGAAAAAAAAAAAAAAAGAAAACAACCAAAAACCAAACCCCAACAAATATATCTAAATCCATACACATATTTACATATAAAAAAGTAGAAATTTTGATTAAGATATAAAAGCTCAGATTAAAAAAATCCTCAGCTTTTTGATTTGCCTTTCCTTTTTCAATGAATTAAGCTCCCATATTTTAGCTTTTTTTTTTTTTCTTCCCAAATGTATAGCAAAAAGCTCAGGTTCATACATAACTCAAGAGGTCAGGGATGACACTGAGCCAGAGCTTAGTTCTGCTTTATTGATAATAGAGCTGACAGTTAAGAACAAATCTACAGAACGTAATTGCAAATCCTTTAGCCAAGCAGCATGCTGAACATCTGCAATGGAATTGGCACCTAAATTAAAGTTAAGCATTAGTTTAAATTCTCAGAAAGCAATTAGGAAGCTAACTAGATCTGTAATTGCAACAGAGATTGTAATGAACACAAAGCTGGACATGGGAATTGATTTGGTTTTTTAAAATTCAATAGTAAGCAATTGTAAACACGCTAATTTGCAGGGATGGTATGTGTTTCTGTAAACGATACGTATCTTGCACACTTGGATGTTTTCACTATCTATATAGCTGCAGTAGCAAGGAGCTCCGGTTGGGTAGTAGATGCAATAAAAAAACAAGACAAATGAGCTCCCTTGCCTGCTTTTGATGGACATAGAAAACAGAAGGAGAGGGACAGGGACTGTGAGGATGTGGAAGGTATAAATGAGACTAAACAGTAATAATCTAATATCCACAATACTGAATACACTGTGAATATACAATTGTTAAAAACAAAATATGAGTCTATACTGCTTTTGTCGATTTATCTTAATTTCTGCTTCTTTAATGTATTTAAATTGCATATGTTAATTAAATTAGCTTAAAGCACTAATTACGTTATTCAAATGTATTAATGAAACTAAATATATATTTCCAGTTGTGCAGAATGTAATTATCCTCTCATGCTCTGTGCTCTCTCTTGCCTTCCAAGATCTCTTGTGAAGGAAAAAACCCTGTCTGTAATGTCACTGTTATTGTTAAGGGAGTAACAGTTCCTTAAGAGATTCAAGGGCATGAGTCTGGTATAACTATCAGAAAAAAATCTAGCCAACTTATACGAAGTTCATTAACAGATAGATATGTACATCTGTTTTTTAAATAATGGCATAAAGCAACAAGATTTTGATCATTTGGCTTATTCTCAGCCAGAGTTGACCAATGTCAAACTAAACATGAACTAGATATTAAAGGAGGGTTCAGCTTTATTCAGTTTTACAAATGATTAGGAAAAGATATAGAATTTCTTTCCTAAAAATAAATAATTACAAATGACTCAAGGAGTGGGCAGAGTGGTTTTGGATGAGGGCATGGCTTGCTTTTGTGCTTTTGAGCAATAATAGTTTTGTTACATTCAAATGTAAAGATGTACTTCATAGAATAGTTTGAGTTGGAAGGGACCATGGAGGTCATCTAGTCCACCCCCCCTGCAGTAAGCAGGGACATCTTCCACTAGATCAGGTTGCCCAGAGCCCCATCCAACCTGGCCTCGAATGTTTCCAGGGACGAGACATCTTCCACCTCCCTGGGCAACCTGTTCTAGTATTTCAGCACCCTAAGCATCAAACTTCTCCTACTTCTAGGAGAGAATGCATGCTGTGCAAAACAGGGGAGGACAGTCTCCCAAACAGTACCAGTTTACTCTGGCATCACGGCAAAAAAAGTTGAAATAATTCGTGATGTGAGAACAAAGAGTAACTTGGATGTGAGGGATGGGCTTTGATTTAACTTTCATCAGGTCTAATGGTGAGGCCACTATGAGAATGTTCCATAAAACTTTAGTGCCAGTGTTTAAAATTATTGTCAAAAGTTGGGATGGAGACAGAAGAGAGTAGCTGAAATGATTTTAGGTTTGAGAAAGTGTTAAGGCCCATGAGACTCAATTTGTTCTATTTCTCAAAGAATTCTGTGAGGCTGCATGACTGCAGTGTTGATGGTATTTTAATGCTCAGCAAATACTGTGCACTACCACCTCTTCAAAGCAAGAAGACAGTCTTAATTGGGAACTGATGGGGAAAGCTGAAAGTAGGTAAACAGATTATTTGTCACTTGCATTCAAATAAGCCAGATTGTCTTTTTTTTTTAAATGTATTTTAATTTAAATGTGTTTTTCTGCAGCATTAGGTAGTTGATATGAACAGAGGAATGAAGCTGGAGGCTGAGAGGCATGAACAGTTTTGTTAAATGGCCAAATGATCTCTTCTGGCCTGAACTCTGCCCGTTCAGTTTCCCTAAAGCAACGGAGCGGTTTGGGTCACTTGCTGTATCAGTGCATAGCAGCACACAGACGGGAGTTCAGCTTAACCCAGGATAAAAGGTTTCTGCAAATGTACTAAAGGACATCGGGAGTATAATTTGGGAACCAGGCAAATCATGCTCTGCACTGTTTCTGAGCTGCATGCTACTGTGGGGACACAGCTTGTCGTGCTGGAGTTCGATCCGTCGCTAACACCTCTAACGTGGCCTTAATCCGATCTGACCACCTCAGATCTAAATAACCCCCTTCCTAAGGCAGGAATGTTGCATTCATCACAGCCTTGCCATTGCTAGCAGAGCTGAACTTTAGAATAATGGTGGTGGGGGAGGATTTTCATTAAAATGTCCTGTGCAGAGAAGGCTTGAGAAAAAGTGAGAGAATTTGATCCTGGATAGTTTTCTAAATTAATTCGTAGTTCACTGCTTGCTTTGTAGGGAACAGTTCTTTCATGGCCAGTTGTCTAGTGCCTCACTTGGAGGCATTCTATTCAGGTTTCTTAATTAATCTTTTCTGCTTGAATTTTGTTGCAGAATAATTTTTGGGTTTATTTCAGCTCTCTTAGGCCTCTTACCGTGTATGTTATCTGTGATAGCCATTCCTTGCCTAGTCCAGCCAACTACGCTTTGTTTTGAACAGAAATTCGTCCTGCAGAGAATGTTCTTCCACAATACCGATGGTATCAGCAAGGTGCAATCTGATATTCAGATCTGAAAAACCTCTTCTCTAGCAGTTAACAAAGGAAATTAAACACACAGAAACCTGCTTTGCAAAGCTGGTGATTGGCTTTTGAAATCTTTCATTAGATCTAATGGGTGAACTGTGCTGTCTTTCTTTTCCTTTGGGTACTATATATGGATTTAAGTTTATGATTGTACTGCTCATTTTTGATTAGTCTTGGACTATTCTGATTAAGACAGTTAATTCAATTTACTGTTTAAATTAGTGCCAGTTGAGTAGGGAGTGAGATACAGAAACAGAACTAAGTTTTTAAGGCTTGATCCAATGCTTACTGAAGTTGAAACCTGCCTACAGCACTATGAAATATCCCAGTGTTTATTTTGGAATTGGCTTGTCTTCTTCTATGGCCCAAAGCAGGATTGTGGTCAGGATGTTGATGTCTGCATATGGGAGGCCAAAGGATGAAGATGAGAAAGCTCTGCTTCAGAGACATGTGGAGAGGGATTCATCAGGCTTAACAATGGATATTTTCGGTTTGGATGTCACTCTCTGAGCCAGCTGCCCAAAGCTCCCCTTACAGTTGAAGGTGAAAGAGGCATTTTTAGGTGGCAACAGATCTAACACATTTTAGATGTTTTCTGTAAGAGGAGATGAACTCACCTCTTGACTACATCTCTGCAAAAGGAGCGGATAGGATGACTAGGTCTGCTCTGTACACAAGACCTACTTTTTAAACCACGTGAATCCCACCCATGCTGTCTTGGGCAATGGCCGGTTTCTGGTATGGGCGGGCAGAACAGAGGAACCGGCAGGTACACACTGCCTAGGATAGCTGCTGTCTCCTTCCTTTGGTTGTCTCAAAATGAAATTGAAAACCTAAACACTGTAAAGGAAGCTTGCTCTAATTAGGTAAAGCAAGCACCAGTCATGCTGGGCAGGTCAACAACAAAACACTGCGTAGCCTCAGTCAAGGAATCTCATAGCACAAGGTGCCGGGGAGGATAGACCTTTACTGGCTCTGGTAGCTGTTGCCTTGTACCCTTCCCTTCTTCTCAAACCATGGTTGATTAGACATGTCAGCAGTTTAAAAAGTGTCAGCAGGAACACCCACAAGTACAGTCTAAGATCTTATTCACTCCTAGGGGCAGCACGATAATTACCAAGCTACAGACTGCATGGAGCAAAGACAGACTTTCCATTTTGCTGGAGCCATTGTATAGAAAAGATGACAAGATTTGCAGAGCTGCGAAAAGAGGACAAGAGGGAACAGGGTTGTACCTTCATGGTTATGCTGTGATTGAGTCCTGTTCCCAAGATTATGTCAGATTTTCACTGAATAGCTACTTAACGTACAATGCATTAACTATCTTGGGAGCAGAAGCTGGAAATGATAATTGCACTCTCTCCAGTCAAATATCCTATTAGGGTGCAGCGCTGTGCTTTTCCTTTTGCTCTCTTTCTGGCTCCGTGCAGCTTTTCTATTAACTGTCATGGCTTCAGCAAAAAGGAGAGCTGTCCCAGCCTCTCTTAAAGCTTAATGGCTTGGGACTATCCAGGGATATGGGAGACACAGGAGTGAACCCTCTTCAGACTGAAGAACTTAGATTTCTCATTTCCTGAGCAGAGGTGCTAGTCAGGTAGCTATATGTGTGTGTATATTTCTGTACATATGTACATGCATGCTCAAGCGTAACTCTCTCACAGTTCCTGCTAGCCCAGAGCTACTGTTTGGGAAGATATTGAGCATACCCTCCCTTTGGGTATTTGGATCCAGTTGGTGCTCTCAACACACTGGGTACAATGAGCTCCTGGCTTGTTCAGAGACAGTTCCTCTTTCTTATAAACGATAATGGGAGTGGGGATCATATTTTTTAAAGCAGAAAAATACAGGGCTTGTACTGGTAATTTTGGTGCATTGGCTGGACTTTCAATTGAAAATGTATTGCTAAGTTCTATTAAGTTACACTGGAGGCAGTTAACGTAGAAGTTGAGTTCTTCTTGTTAAAGGTGATCAGAACATCTTTCCTGACAGCCTCTCCTCTGACCCCTGTGTTTTCAACCAGGTCAGTTATATTCCAGAGAACCTGTTTTCTACAGAAGGGTTCTCCTTTCAAAAAACAACTGGATAGGTTGTCAGACAACAGAATAGGCTTCAGTTAAAAAAAAAAAAAAAAGGCCAGAAGTGGGATTTCAATTTATGCTGCTGCTATTGGTTGATATGCTTGTATTTCAAATATGATATGTAGGAATATAATACTTCTGATGAAAAAAATGTAGTTAGAAGGTGATTCAGTATGGCCCGTTTACATTTATGAGAACTTTTATGCAGCCAGTTGAAAAAGATGAAGGTCCAAAAGAAAGAATGAAAACCTTTTAAGCCAGCTGAGGTATTCTCTGAGATGTGGGGCATTTCTAGAAAACAAAATTAATTGAGCATCATTTGAATTTAACATCTCACGATAAAACTTTGTTTAATCTGGTTGTGTCAGAACAGTTATGGGCCACTGCAGTTTGGATGCTTCTTGGCTGCAACAGTAAGAGCTTTGTTAAGAACATTTTTTGCTATCGTTATTCTTGGCAAGCTGAGCTTTTCCGTTGGGATAACGATTCCCATGTGCAGCACAGCCCGTGTTCCGTGTGAGGCAGTGCTTTCGTCAGGACTGGCCGTTGTGGGCACTGCTCTTTGGGTACCAAATAGCAATAGTTTCAATACAGGTTTGTGTGTACATCTTTAACTTTCTGTTGGAGAAAAATACTTGTATACTGATGAATAGAATGTGTATTTTTTGTTATATATTTCATTGTGAGAATGAGCGGTCCTAAATGTCGTTATACAAACATTTCTGACCAAGTTACTTCCCTGAGAAAAGGGCTGGTTGTACAGCAGAGTAGCTGAAATATACTTTACTCGAAGAGCTTTTATAAACTGTGTGCTTCTTTATAATTAGCTAAACAACTGACATCAACCAGCAACTAACTTGTCTTGAAAGACCTAAACTGGAAATAGACACTTTTTTTCATATACTGAATTTTTGCACAACAGTTAATTTGTTTATTATTCCTGTTCTGATGTATGTTTTACTTGTATATCAAGTTTTCATTTTCCATATTATTCTTGAAAGTTTGGGGTTTTTTTTTGCCTTAGCTGGAATATGAATAAATGTACAAATGAGGTATTACTTTGTTTTACACTTGATATCCCAGGAAGCATGCATATATCTTTTGTGATATTATCAACTTGTCAAATTTGCAGAGACTGCCTGTTATGATTACTGTTTTTAATGAAGACCACAATACGGAATTGCATGGACAAACACACAGCTTCCAGAGGGAAACCATTTAAACTGGCCTTCAATATCCAGTGCATGACACATTTGCTCACACCTGACTTTTACCTATTGACATACATTTTGACTTTACCTGGAAATGTCGGGAGGAGAGTTCAGGGAAAACAGAAGAGAGATTTTAATTAATATTGCACTCGGTGGGACACAAGCGTTGTTTCAGTTTCAGATTAGAGCGGTGCTCACTCAGGCGTGCACTGCTAATATGTTGTAATTAAGGACTTGAGGAGCAAGGGAAAATTAATGGACAGGATCTTTAATAACGATGCTGTACTTCACTCCCGAGTTCCATTACAGCAGAGGGGATCAATATGACCTCATGGCTCATCTGTCATTTACCTTTGCTTCAAACTGCTCTGTGTGTGTCCGTGGGGGGTTAATAGATATGTGTGTGTGTTTAATCGTATGCGTATATGACTAAAAGTCATCAAAAGTTGGAAGTTATAGAAGGTATAGAGATTTCCTGTATATGTATGGTCATTAAATAATCAAAAACTGCTGTGTTTGACATCTTGCTATAACAGGAAATTTAACACATTCATAAAGCTTTTGTCATGTTATATCCTCAGGCTTAATAACAGGCTCAAATATTCCCCACAAAAGCCTTACTCTTGTAAAATTATAATGCACAGGGTTCTCTTCAGGTAGACAGCTGGAAGGAACATTGTTTGTGGAAATTACTGATACGAGGAGGACTAGTTTTGTCACTTTTGCCCCTCCCCTTGGTCTATCATAAGTCAAAAATCAAACAGTTACTTCATAGGTATGTATGTAAAGCTGTAAACATCAGCTAATTTACAGAAATAATAAAAACTTCCTGTAGAAAAAATAATTCAGGTAAGGGACATCTCATGGAATGTTTGTAAGCGTGGTAATGGGAACAAAAAGAGGGACTTTGAGTTGCTTTTCGTACGGATGATAATTTAAACCTTTGATTTTTGATATAACAACTCTGACTGGGAGCATTTCTTCTTCTTTAAGCAGCATCCTTCCTTTGAGTACACTCACGTTCTGTTGGTATTATTGATCTGAGGATGGCATTGCTGCTATGAAGGCGGGAAACTAAGTTTTGCATTTGGTTTCAGTTATCAACTAATTATCTGAAATTGCTGCATCCAGATGGCTAGTAGCTTCTTCTCCATCTACTTGTGAAAAGAGTTTGTCAGACCCTGTTTTGGTGATGATTCATCCCTGACTTATAGTTTTACATAATTATATGATTCTTTGCCTAACATGAACCTGATATTTTTGTGTTGTGGAATAAAGGTGTCTTTCATGGAAAAAAATGTAGTTATTATAAACTTGCAGTTTAATTTCTATCCAAGGATTTCCAAACATTTTACAAACTTAAATTAGGACTTGTAACAATATCTCTTTTTAAGGAAAAAAAAAATAGAATTTAGGTAAGACATCTAAAGCTGGTAAGTCTGAATCAACCATACAGACTGAATTTTGAAAACTTGTTGATTTCTGATATGTACTTGTACAGCACTTCACAGAAAATGTAGCATTAAAAAACCACAAACAAAAAACCCCAGAAAACGAATGGACAGAATAAACTTGCTACACAGTGAAGTTTTAGAACTTTCACTTACAAAGATCATTTTTATGTGTATAAAAGAAGAGGGTCAAAAATTTGTTTGCTTGGTGTTAGGGAGGCATAGATTCTTTCTCAGGCCAAGACAGTCTTAATAATGTAGGTGGACCTGTCTGAGTTATAGTGACAAGAGTCAATGGGAGAGTCGGGCCCAACAGCTGTCACTTGATCGCTCTGTTGAAATAATCTGAGATCTTCCCAATTAAGCAATGTCAAAGCAAAATGAGATTCTCGCTGTTCAGTGTTCCTTGGCCATTTTGTATGGTGGTGCCATGCAATAAAATGTAATTTTTATTTTTGGGGGGAGTGTGTAACTTTCATAGAAATAAAATGGGTTGTGCATAAATTTAATTTCATTGCAAGATACTAAGTTCTCTGTTATTGTGAAAGAGTTGCCATAGTGCAAACGCAATCCAGGTACCTGTTGACTTTTACTATTTATCTTCCACCTCACCCTTCACGAAAGACACACCATGAGCAAGCTGCCTCTTAAGAATGTCTGTTATACAAACCAGTATTTTGGCAGTACCTACCGTACCTTAAATGTAGCACAGCGCTAAAACTAGAGTGAAATCCTCGATTTGCTCAAATAGAGACAAAGAGAGCTTCTATTAAGTATTTACAATTTGCATCCCTGTTGTGGAAACTCAATAGTTTCCTGCAGTTTGAGGCTTCACTTGAAGTGTTCAATCCTGCTTTATAATTGGAACAAACTTTTAATCTTACCCATTTTGACTTTCGTATTTACCTTGTTTGTTTGTTTGTTCCATTGCTTGCCTAAATGTGATGACAGGCTCACAGGAGACTTTTCTTCTGAGGATTTTGAGACAGTGTAGTGCACCAGCATTCCCTTGGGCAACTTCTTTGTTTCTCCAAATCTTGATTAATTTATTTTTTTAAAAATGACTGTTTTATGAAAAGAGGGTACAAAGCTGTTTATATGACTTTAGTATTATAATGTCTGCTATCTTTTCACCAAAGACAAGGTCTGATTTTGATGTAAAATTTATTAAAGTCACCTGTTTGTAGACACTTATCTGTAAACATATTCAAAAGCCTGTTAAATTATTTAAATTTCTTACCTTGCTCTTAATGGGTTTTTTCCACATCATAACTCCAAATGAAATGGAAGTTGTTGCTTTCATTTGTTTGTCCTGTCCCAGTGGTGTCACTAGCTTCAAGCTAGTTAGAAAGGATGTATCTGTTCCTTTTGCTGAATAGGATTCCCAGGTGAGAAGAGCTGCTCTAAGTCCTCCGTTGTTCCCTAAGAGAATATCTCCCGTGTACCGTTAAGTCTGAGAGCTGTCTCCCAGTCTAATCACAGGTGGCTGAGGTGCTTCAGGAATTTTATTCCTAGGATCAGTGGAGAAAGCTCAGCCAGATTTCCACCCCATCTACTGTCTGCTGTTGAACTGGAATGCGAGCTTGCATTTAGACTCTACGGAGCCTTAGGAACTGTATGTACTGTTTTGTTAAAACTCATGTGTTGAAAAGGTGTGATAACCCATCACAGTCCCAATATTTCTCATCAGGACGTGCCATCCAAGCCAACCAGTCTACATCTTGTACTTTACAGCTCTTATTTCTACCTAGGTATAGGTATCTCACATTTCTCTCTATTGAATCATGTCCTTTTTTTACACCATTTTCCAATTTGTCAAGGCTGTTTTGATTCTTATCTTGTTCTCTAGGGGCATGAAAGAAGCTGCAGGCCCTGTGTTGTGTGCAGACAAATGTCACATTTAATATAAATTCACTCTGTTCCATCACCTAAATGATTAATGAAATTACTGAATAAATACTTCTAGACCCAGGACAGACCCTCTGCAGAATCCCACTTGATCTTTTTTTCTGACATCCTGTTTTGACAGTTATCCACTGATAGGTCTAAATATGGTTTTCAAAACACTTTTACCCATTTGAAGGAGGGTTCATCTAGACTTGCTAATAAAAATGTCATGTGAGACAGTACCAAAAGCCCTGCTAAGGTGCACCTAAGACATCTTCTGACTTTTCCTTTCACATAAGAAGTAGAATTTGGTCAAATGCTCACTTCATTCTAGCTTCCATTTTCTTGTTTTTCCTGGTGTGTTGTGATTAATTGACTGATCACAGTTCTCTTTCTAAGGAAAAATGAAGCTAAAGTAATTTGAATAAATTTCTCATGATCATCTATTGATAATTCTCCTGAGTAACAAGCAGTTGTTATTTTCAGTATACTTACCTTTGTGGGAAACAAACCCCAGAAAAATCCACATTGCCTAAATAGTTTTAAAATCATCCATGTGTTTTTCAAATGATGTAAATAGTTTTTATTTGTGAACTAACTGCAAGACACTCTTACCTTTTCTTTCCTCCTTTTTTTTTCTGCTAAATCATGCAGAAAATTTCACAAATATTTTCGAAGTGCACGTGGGTCTTTTAATGTCACTTTTCTCCACTATTACATGTGAATCATCTTCTGAGGGACCACAGGTGATCTGCCAACCATAGACAGACGAACTGTGCATGGCTGAACCATCCATTTCCTGACTGTTTTCATACTACTCCTGTGTCTGTTCCTTTGTACATGCCATACTTCGATCTTTTTGCCTTTTGTCCCACCATGCTCTTGCTATTTTTATATTCCTACTTACTAATTTGATTTCCAAAGTGATTTATTTTGAGGAGCTTGCAATTTATCTACCTACCAGATCTCTAAGCCCAGTGAAATTCATCTTTCTGGAGCATAGTCTTCACTTCATCCTTCTTCTCTTATGAAGAATTAACGACCTTTGCTATTTCACCATCTTTTACACCCATAGTTCTTTTGACAGGTCTTGAAAAGTCCTTTTTTTTTTTTTTCTGTCAGAATGAGCTGCTGAGGGTCTTCCTCTTTTATGTGAATAAATAGCCCAGACTGTCCTGCTGCACCCTGCTTCCAGGGAGCATTTGGTAGTTCTACTTTGCATTTAGTGTCCTTGTCTTTTTTTTTTTTGGTGTAGTTGATAAAACATATTATAAACCTATAAACTGCTGTCTAAACATAATGATCTTTAGGAGAGATGAATTTTTTCCAGAAGTTTCATGACCTCCCACTTGTGTGGGGTTTTTTGTGGGTTTTTGGTTGTTTTTGGGGTTTTTTTTGTGGGCCCGAAAGTGCGTACCCCAGGAAGGCTATCAGCAGTGGGAAATCAGGTGTGTGCTAACAGGGTTTTTGTTAACAGGGGAATTAGCATTTACCATCTAGCAGTGATGGAAAGCTTGTCCTTAAGGAATTTGCTCTTTTAGAAAGATTTCTGCCAGAAGATCCTGTGGCTTTGCAGAAAAGACGTTTCAGTTCTTTTTTTTTTCCCCAGTGTATCCTTCAGGTGGTAAAAAGAGAGGAATTAAGAGAATTCAGAAGTTTCCTGGAAGCAGTGAAAGGTCCTCTCCAATTTGGTTTATTCCTACCACAGGATCACTACCTTTCTCTACAAATAAACCCATTTATCTGTATCTGTCTTGAGGTCTTTCTTCAAAGTAGGATGATGTTCTCTCTCTTCAGTACAGCAGTTGTGTAATGTGCTCATGAGAAATTCCACCTGCTGTCTGTACGTTTCTCCCAAGAGATCTAGGAAATGATGTTGAGGGTGCTGAAGCTGCTGAACATTACTGCATTTCTTGGGTTTTCTTCTCTAGATGAAGGGAAACACTTTAAGTACTTGGTTTTCCTCCAATCTTTCAGTGACATACAAAAGAGAAAATGAGAAAAAATTGATTTATTTAAGGATATCAAGGACAGAGACTATATTTGACTTTCCATTGATATTACCTACTTATGGTATTTGTATTTGTATGACCCTGGGTATTAACATTTGGATTTATGTGTGTATCACCAACGTCAGCTGCCAATTGCCCTGTTTGTATGGAATAAATGCCTTTTTTTTTTTTCCTGCAGAAAACCCTCTTTTGGCTCCTTCATTTTATTTTCTTGCTGTTTTGAAGTTAAACACATTTGAGGTCTCAGATGGCCAGTATTAAATGCATCAAGTGCGTTATTTCCTCCTTCCCTCCCCTGCAGCAGTCTCTGTTTAGCTATGCAAACAGGAGTGGTTGAGATTAAAAGCAGGGGTTGCAGCTGACATAAACCCCAACAAAATCAGGTGACATTGAATATATTTGAAAAGTTTCCAACTTTTAGCATTCTTAAGCCGCTTAGAATAGCGTTAAATAAAATTGTTGGCTGAAGGGACTGTTTATTCATTGTGTGTTTCATGCTGACTGCAGGGAGAAGGGGGGTTTGGAGGAAGAACTCTTCTTTAGTTGGCAATAACATCCGTTGCAAACGAGCTGGGGTGGTTCAAAGTCAATTTGATAGACTGAGTGATAGAAGTCACTCTCAGCTGTTAGTGAGTTGAGATGAATTTCAGCACAACAGTGAAGAACATGCAGGGAGTTCAAACAGTTAACCATGCTGTTTTGGACTTGACATGGTTAGGCTGCAGTAAGAAACTTTTATCCCTTACACTGATTTAAGGACCTTGTGAAATACAGATAAAACTACTGACTCCTTGCTGCTCATCTTGTCTGATGTCTAGAGTTGAGCCCTATATAAACAGGGTGTGTCCAGATGGCGGGTGGGTATAGGTAACATATGGGTCTCTGGTGTTTTATAACTTAGTTCTCAAATAAAAGGTAGTAGAGGGTTTTTGCAGACATGCTTTAATTAAGCTTGTCTCAGTCGGCAAAGTCGACAGTGTTCTCGCCTTCCCAGGTAATCCGTATCCTCAGACCCTTTTGCTTTATTGGTTTAAATTTGTAGATTGCCTTTTAGCTCTTAAGATTTTACAAGTAAGACAATGTACTACGGAGAGAAAAATGAATATAATAACTTGAAGGTATCTTGATCTTTCATAAGAAAATATGAGGTATAATTTTTATGGCTTTATATATCTGAATATCTGATGTGAATTACCCAGCTTTATGTATAGAATAACTGTTTCCAGAGTATTTGAGTTCATCTCAGGGAAGTGCTCCTGTAAAATATGTGGTTTTCTTTGTACAGCCATGGAGGCTGTAGTATGGAGGACTTGTGACCTTGCCTGTCATTTGTTAGTGACTGCATCATCAACATTAATCAAAATGTACTCATTGGAGAATTTTCATCTGTAGCGTACTGCTCCCATAACTCTTCCTGTGTTTTTCCTAGTGTCAGCAAGATCTGACATTTTTAGAGCAGATGTGTAATTTCTGCAAATATTTGTAATTCACTTTACAGGGCATACATAGCACGTAAGAGATGCTGTGATAGTCAGGCTTTAACATGTACAACAGTTTATGGTTCCTGTGGGCTTGACCTCAATTTATTTGCAAAATAATTTTTCAAATACTAGCGCAGAAGCTTTATAATACAAAGTATTTAAAACTCTCTCATACTAGATTGAGTTTGTGGTCTGTCATAGGAGAGCAAACAATACATTTTAGTCCATGAGAATCACTCTGGAAATGCTGGAACACAGCAACATGAGTCTAATCAGTGCATAAATCCTACTGATTTCAGCAAAGTCAGAATTTCTGCTGTTGTCTCTCTTGCCCTAGTGCCTGTGAGACCTCAAGTACCGTTGTCTTTTTGAACCCTGGTTCTGGTGATAACATGACCAGGCTGATAGTTTATTGCTTCTCATCCCGCACGCGTGTGTTCCAGGACCTCTTCTCTGTACATTAAAGTATGTGGCAGAATTTCATCCTTATTTTCTGAGAAAAGTCGGTCAAGAGTAGGTACATCCCTGTTGTCATCCACAGTTCACACTGGTGGAAGGAAATCTCAGCATCTCTCCAGTACCTTGTTATTCTTACTTTTGCCTCTTGCTCTCTGTTTATTTGGAAACAACAAAGTCTTACATTTCTAATGTAGGGTTATGTTTAGCAGGAGTGAGTTTATTCAGGAATATGGGTGCATTTGTTACTCCACAAGTCCTTGAAGGATAGGCTTGTGATAAGAACAGTAGGAAATGGGAATGGAAAGCCATCTGGTCCCCACCACTACCCCTGAGGTTACGCCTGTGCAGGCTGGAGGGGCTGTTGTGGAAACAGCGTCTTCGTAGCAGCCGTGCTGGGTGTTCCTGCGTGTGTTTTACCTCTGCCTTGCCTGTAAGCCTGGGCGCCTGGTGTGAAGCAGTGCTGGGCACGGTACATCCCAGTGGTCGTGCTGTCAGTCCGTTCTTTTGGTGAAATGTGAACAAACAAAAAAAAATTATTGTAATGCTGAGTTTATTGTTCTCTGCAGTCATGTCTGTGTGTGTTGCTTATGCCTCGGATCGTACATTGTGAAAACCGGTACGAGGTTCAAACATCGTCTCGCGCTCTCTTGTATAACCACAGTTCTCCCGCAAGAGGGAGATATAAAATATGATCAAATCAAAGGAGGAAAGCAGCTGGTATGAGGAGACCCTAATTAACAAGCAACTTTACCGTTCCTGAGGAAATGGAACTTGCAGAACGAGTAAATATCAATAGCGTGGGAACATTTGGTATGACAGAATGTTTTCTTGTAAAGGAGAGAGAAAGAGACTGTGTAAATGCGATTATAGATTTTGAAGGAAGGCAAAATGTTTCTCAGCTAGATTCTGGCTGTGTTTATCTTTGCACATAATGTGGTGCAATTGGAGCAGACCTACTAAGCAAAACATTTGATTTGCAAACTTGACATTGAGGTATGCACGGATTTCAGGAGTTGCTTTCCCTTGGAAGACCTCTGGTCTGGTCCTGGGACTTGAACACCACTAGTGCTCGTTTCCTTCAAAAAGGTGAATGCACGTGCTCTGCTACGGAAACCGAGGTGTGTTCAGCGAGGGTGAAGCAGATTTACTGCAAAAACATATGGCTTATGTGAAATAAAACGCTACTGGAAATACACCTTCCTCCTTCCGTTTTGGTAAGTCTTCGTGCCAAAGATTGTGTCTGACATGTAAAATGTCATATGGAAAACTTGTCCAAATTCAGGTTTTGTCTGAAATATGTTTCCTGGATGAAATAAAAGGATTTTCCTAGAGAGAAAAGGAGAATAGATAAAGTCTAGTTTGTTTGTCTGGATATTTTTTTAATGATGCTTACATCATTAAAATGAGTAATATGGACAATTTCCCTTAGAACAAAACAGTCCTGTCTATCTGTTCACCTGCAGAGGTGCTCTCAAAACCAAGTTCTTACTGATGGTCACTGCTACTTTCATCAGTTCCTGGGGTTTTTTTGTGGTTACTGATATATTTTTCAGCAGTAATCTTCCTTCTCAGGATTATTGATTGGTGTCTGCAATCAGAGCTGCACTGCTTTCAACAGTGCTGTCTTCAGCTCCTGATTCTGTGGTGGTTTTTTTTAATGCAGGTTTGTACATGAACAGTCTGATTTCACTTTAACTTTCATCATCTTTTGTGAACTGCCTGTGCAGGCATTGCAGTAGCAGGACCTGAGATATTGGTAGATGATCCAGAGCTTTTTTATTTTTTTCCCCCAACTTCTTCATTCCTCATTAGGAATAAACCCAAAACTACACAAACCAAAACATTCAATGCAATAAAATTGTGAATGATCTGAGAAAAAAATAGATTAAATGAGAATGTTTACTTCCTTTTCTTGCTCCATCTGTTGCTGCATGGACTAATGACAAAGTTGTTTCACTACCCAATGGAGAGATAGCAACAGAAGATTACTGGGAAGATGAAAGCTCGACGTAGGGGACACAGGCAGCAGAGGGGTAACAACTCTGCTGGAATAGGGAAGAAGCAAAAGTCATAAACCATTTAAGTGAGAAGATGTGAGACTGCCTCACCCTATTTCCAGCTGCTTTGCAATGAAATTATTTAATCCAGTCCAGCAGCAGCAGTCTTAAAGAAGTCGTAGAGAGGATCTGGTGTTCTTGGGAAAATAAAGGGTAACATAGAACTAAAAAAAAGGAGGATGCAAGACAGTGAGAGGATACATCCTCAGATTAAATTTCTGGGAAAAGGCTGGAGGTATGTATACTTCACCTCCCTGTTTTTAAACTTCTACCTGATTAAAATAAAAAAGTGGTAGGTAATAAACAGACAACATGGATTTGTCTAAACAAAAAACCCTAAAATGATTTCATATTACCTAATTTCATCTGTTGACAGGGTAACAAGCCATAGGGTTAAACATACACAATGAACATGATTAAATCATGGCTTTAGGGAGGTTCTTGCCACACATTCTCACAAACAACGGGTACAGATCCCATCCATATGAAAAGTCCCTACTTGGGTGTGTGCATCACTAATGAAGCAAAAGCCACTCCAGGATGGGATGTGGTACTGGTGGAGATCCCATGGGCAGCAGGATTGCCTGGTTTTGCCTCTGCTGAGTCCTTCCACTCTGACTGCGGCAAATGCCTCCATGGGGACAGTTACTGACCAGCCACATCTGCTTCTTTGGAGATGCTTGTCTAGTACTTTTCAGTGTTTTCATAATGATCTGACACAAACAAGAGTGGGCTTCTGAAATCTGCTGGTGGTATAGAAGCCAGGAGGACCTGTCAACATGTTCAAGAACTTAGAAAAAAAAAATGGACAAATGGCTTGAAATAAATGCAGTGCAATCCAGTAAAGTGCAAAGTGCCACACTCTGTAGTGTACCACTTGTGGAAAGGGGGAAGGCGAGCTAAGAAGCAGAAAATGCTCTGGGATATGAAGTGCATCGCAAGCTGTGCTTGAGTCGGTCCCATCATCATATCACACAAATATCAAGCATCCTACCAGTATGCTTAAGGCCAAATGTTATGTCAAACGTATGGGAGATAATACTTCTAGTCCAGTCAGCACTTTGACGAAGTTTGTTCTGGAGAAATGTCCAGAAGAGGTCTTGATGCTAGAAGAGGTCTGTTTGGAGCAACGTAAGAGTGATGTGAGGAAAGACCAATGAAAGAATAGATGGTCTGAAAAAGAAAACCCTGAGAGGGAAGGCAAAAAGGTCTTAGTGTACCAAGAACAAAACCTTGTAATTGAAGCTACATTATGGGATATCAGGAAAAAACATGAGGAAAAATGTCCAACCCCTACAGACAGTCAGTACAGAAATAGATCCATAGTGAGATATAGCTTATAGGAACGGGTTAGGGATTTTTGCTCCTGCCTGGAGGTGGGCGATGGGCTGTCTGATCTCACGAGGTTCATTTTTCCTGAGCTGCCAGCTTGCCTGGGTGGAGACCTCAGAGAATCGAGAACCAGAGGAACTGTGTGGAAGAGACAAAAAATGGAAGCAAAATATGTTCAACTTCCCAGGACTTTAATCTTTGAGTAGAGGAAGACACAGGTGCAACCAAATGATAGGCAGTGAGTGAAATGTGCCAGAATACAGGGGTATGCTGCACTCTACCATCTGTTATATTACAGTTCTCATTGCAGCATCCTTCAGGCCTTGCTCTTGCAAAGGATTTTGCCTGCCTACACACTCGTCTTGTATGCCAGCCTCAAGCTTTAAATTGTCTTTAAACTTTGAGACATGAAAGTTTTTTTTTTTTTGTCACTTCCGTCTTCCATATTGCAAATCATTTTGAGGGTATGATATGGTTTGTAGGGAGGTATTTGGATGGTATAGAAACCTTCCAGATAAAATGGTTCATGCATGGTGCCTGTTGTTGTTGCAGTGTCTTCCTTGTCCGTTCTGAACTGACATCCTAAGTAAAGAATAGAAATCTAAATTTCTCGTCACTGATATTTTTATTCACTATTGTTGCCATAAGTCACTACAGTTCAATGCTCCTGCTTTGAATATGGGATCAATTTTGCCCAATTTTAGCAATTTAGAAGTTTAGATATTAAGTCTAAACAACTCTAGGCTTCTCCTCCAGGCAGGGGATGGCAGTAGGTGCTGTCAGACAAAGAGTTGTGGTTAATGTTGAAGGAAAGGACTTTGCATCTGGAAAAAAAGGAAGCAAAAGCCCTGATTACAAAAGAAGGGGGAAGTATGACTTGTCTTTGATGTGGAAAATGTCTATTTTTTATTAAGTACCCGTTAGGGTAAGAAATTTCCTGCTGTATTGGTTTGTTAGTTTTAGAATATATTTTGCTTAGAAAGATAAACAACTGAAGAGCTTTTTAAATATAATTTTGTTTTGACTTAGTCACACGTACACTTTAAAGATATTATGACTTATTGAGACATAATTAAGTCATTGTTATTACTGTGGTGTGAAAACAAATGGAACTGCATTGAATGGAGTAGTTACTTGTATTTTATTGTGGGATCATGTGTACAACCTGTGACTGAGCTGTTACTGTGTAAATAAGCTGGATGGATGTTAAAGCAATACAAAAAAATGGCTTTTTAGGTTCTCTTTTCCCCGGGTTTCCTTATAACTTCAGTAGTCTGGAAGAGCTCATCTGACGGTGAGAGTCTGGAAGAGCTCATCTGACTTCTGTGGGTAGAAATTACAGAAGCCTGTCCATGGAGTTATGTGTCTTATTTGCATGCAAGCAGTTTGCATATTATTTAAGGAGGAAAGTAAACTACTAGGCATTTATTTTGCATAGTATATAGTGTATCCGGTATAGTCCCAGGTACCAAGCAACATTGGTGAAGTTTAACGGGGATTAGCATAATCCAGTTTTCTAACTGAAATCTGGCTTTTAGCTGCTCCCCTGTAAATCACAATGTAGCCATACATGTATAAATTTTGTCTGTTTATGGAAGAAGCATTTATTTCACTCATTTTTGCATGGCAAAGATGTCAATAGTCCTTGGATGATCTTACATATATGTATTAGTAGGTTTTACTTGTAAATGTTGGTTGTGGAATAGTAATTGCATTTTTGCCTTTGAAGTAAAGTCTGTTGAGGAGTCATAGATGGAAATATGCAAAATATTTCCCATAAGCTAATTTTAATATGCCTTTCTCTTAATTAAATACATATCAGCTTCAGATTTACTTTTTGGCTTTTGTGCATGATTTCTGTGGTTAATCCATATGAAAAGGATGGTGAATTCTGAACTTCTGGACTGCAAGGCTTAACGTCACTATGAAAAGGTCTGTAGCTGTTGGAAGTGGGTTGGGACAACTTCCTATTCCCTTTTGGAGGCTGCCATCTTGTGTTCTGAAGTCAAAATTTCCATTACCATTATCTCTCTCACTTGCTGTAGCTCTGAAATAGCTTTTAAATTGTGAACACAGTGCGGATAAATGCTGCAGTATTTATTCTAATGTGTAGATAGTCATATACTCAGGTACAGTCATTCTCTTGTATTAAAGCAATGTGATCCTAATGATCTTTGAAGGATGTTTACTCTGAAACCTATTGCTTGTCATTGAGAAGACAACTGATATGAAGAGCTTGGTGGCAGACCGTTGGATTTGATGCTGAGAGATCATTTTCTTGTAGGTTTTATGTGATATTGCTAGCAATATTTTTCTTGTAAAGTTCTTACTTGGAGTTAATTTAAGACTGAGGTACGCAGGATTTGATATTAAAGAACACATTTGTGGGCTACCTCTTCCAACTTTCTCTGTGAGATTGTCTTCAAAAACGTTTAAATTAAAAATACAAATTCAACCACAGACTCAAATTTCACTGAAGTCCTTCTATTTTAGTTTTTTTGGCTTGCTTCTAGTTTCAGGTTAATTTTGTCTTCTGCAATATTTTCTTGTGAAAAGCTGGATAAGCAAAACCAAAAGTTATCTCATGTTTACTAGTAGCTTACCAAATTAGGATCTTGCAGAGCTTTGGGGGTCAGAGTGGACTTGGTGAGGCTCCAAATGTACGAATGCAGTGGTTTGTATCTTCTGCCATTTAGCGGTAAAGGTGACGGGCAATCTAATTTATAGGACGAAGCGAGTTACATTCAGAACAAATTTAGCATCAGAGAAAACGTTCAGGGGAGTTTTCAGTGTCTCGTGTCCACAGAAATGAAAGCTGGAGCTGGGCTTCTGAAAGCTGGTGTGAACAGGAAGGGTTTGGTTTTCTGCAGACATGCAAATTGGTTGGCATTGTGCTTCTCTATGGTAGCAGAACATTTTCCCAGTTTCTTTAAAGAGTGAGTTAAGCCGAACTTTTCTGACATATCTACTGCCTATCTTTCTGAAATGGAATTCAAACCGATATTTGGAAATTCACTTCAAAGCGATATTTTCCCCATCCATCAAGATGTAAGGACTCTGAATTATTTTTGATTCATGTATGAGGAAAAATGAAAATATATGCGATACACTCAGTGAAGACGTGTTGTGATTGTTCTTGATTCACCCATGCTCACGATGCCGTTATAAATTTTAACGTAGCTGCTCCAGTGTATGATGTACTCTTGTGATGCTTCGCTTATTATGTAAGGCCTTTCATGTTTATTTTTAGCACAAATTTACACTGGGCTGAACATGAAAACATTTAATATGATGGTCTGTATTCTCAATCATTAAATAAATTAAACAGGCTTGAAGCAACCAACGGCAGGTAAGAGGAAAGCAAGGCATTTCAATTGTGAAACCATCAGGAAGCACATGAGGCTGCTCGAATGCAAATGTAAACCCATCACTGCGTTATGAAGAACACGTAGCTAAAAGCAGTTAGAAGAGATCTCGGTGTATAGAGTCTACCGCTGCTTTTACAGTCATCTCTGCAATTGCTAAGGTGCACCGCAGGAAAGTAGGAGAAACCAGTTCACAGTGGCAATTGTGTGCATCCATAATCCAGCAAAGCAAAACAGACTTATTGTCCGAAAGTCAGGTAAAATGTACTGTCATTTATCAACAAAAAAATAAACAGGCGAATGGCCACTCTGCGTGGTTTGTGTTCTAGAAATGACCCTGCCATCGAAGATCTGCTCATTGCTGTGTAGCTGCAGATCCCAAAGGGCCAGCTGAAATCCAGGATGTGTTTGTTTATCCAAACGTAGTAACTTTAAAGTTTAGAAATGCTGAAAAATCAATAGCTTGTCGATGGTGCTATGTAAGATGAAGATGCAATCGTAGATACAAACACAGAACCCGTTGAAATCTGGCACTTCCTTACCACACTGTCAAACATTGCTGTGTGCGTTAAAGGTGCAAATCTGTTATCATCAAAAGTACCAGCAACAACAGAAAGTCCCCAGGCTTGCTGTTAGGCTGGCAGTCCTAGCAGATGGAGGAAAATTGCAGTCATGTATCACTCTTAAAGACAATGCTAAGGGAGAAGCTGCCAAAGGTGTCATCTTGAGATGTCAGGGGAAGGGATGGACAATGTTGTAATTAATTTAAGACTACTGTCGGGCTGCTTCAAATTGATTAAGCTCATGCCTTATTAAGGGAGAGTGCTAGCAGTGTGTGGTGCTTTCCAAGGAAGAAACAAGAGGAAATGAATAGTTGTCTGGAAAAGTAAAAGCTGCTCTAGAAGCTATTGGCTTACATTAATTCTGTTTGGATAAATACAGAAATGGATTTTCTGCTGGGAAAAAAGATTCTTACCACCGGCTGAACTTATCTAGCAAGTCTGTCACTAAACGAAGGGCAATGTTACATTACAAATTCTGCAGAAAGAACTGGTCCAGGGCACCATTAACGTTTCTCTCAAGTTCAGTAGTAGAAACAGCACTCTAAATTCTTTGGATTAGTTAAAATACAAGATTTGTTTAACTGACTGAACTTGATGGATCCTTATCTTTGTCCAAAACCTGGAAAAAAAGCTATTCTTTCTTCTTATATTAGTTCCAGAAAACTTATAAGTTATTTCTTTCAGTGAGTAGCTTTTTTTTTTCTCTCAGACAAAGCAAAGAGATCTTATCTGCAATATCACTTGCTTCTTCATCTTTTTTTCTTTCAGCAGGAAAGAGATATAGCAATTTTAATGTGAAAAGTCTTCCATTTCGTAGGCAGAGAACAAGGGAAAAAATGTAGAAATTAAACCTAATTCAGGCTATTAGTTGATGCAGCAGGAAAGAGACATGTCTCGACTGTTGTTTCAACAGACGTGCTAAAATTACCTGGTTTAGTAAAAAGAGTAGACTTCATGATTTCGGGGAGGATCAAAAGACATTGAGAAGTCATCTGGTAATATTCCTTTCCTAGGGCAAAAAATGTCTAAAATCTTTGATAGGGTCTGTGATTAATAACTTCTCTCCTTGCTTGCTCCACTAAAAAGATTTAAGTATGATCCAGTAATCTTTGGATAAAGAAACAGTTGTTGAACTTCAGAAGTTCGGAACTTTGCCCCAGGCTTCCTTCCCCGATTTCCCTCCTGTGGAACGTGAGGTTGCTCCGGCAGGAGCGAGAGGAGAGGGATGGAGACACAAGCTGCAGCATCCCGGGGTCTCCCCGTCGCAGTGCTGTACGTTAGCAGAAGTGTGTTAGGAGTGAAGAGCTGGGTAAACTGCTGAGCAGCCCTTTCTGCTCCTCACCAGGCTGTTGCTAATCCTGTGACTGCAGGAATAACAGACATGCACGAGGCTCTGGGGACAAAGGTGGCCGATGTCCCCTGGAAGCAAGCTGCTCTCTTAGGGTGCGTGTTGCCTTGGTTCCATCATTTACCAAGTGACTGTCTCCAGGTTACTCTGAATCCTTTGGATACCTGTTAGTGGTAGTAAACAGCTTGAAAAGAAAAGGAAAAATAAAATAGCTCGAGATGACTTTCTGCCGGAGGGCAAGAAGCGCTCTTTGATGTGAGTGCGCTGCTGCTTCCTCCGAGTCGCGTCCTGCTTTTCCTCTGCCTTGTGTGCGGACAGCGCGTACCTCGAACAGGAGACCTGAAGGTTTGTCTGATGGAGTGTGATATCTCTGGGATTGTATGCTCAGAATTTTGCCGTAAAACTGGCACAAAGAGATGTCCCACCTGCCACAAACTGGCTTAAAATTCAGCATATTCTTCTTTTATTTTTCCATCAAGGTGTAAACTACAACTTTTTGTAGATTATAATGTAGCAGTAAAACTACTCATAATTTTTATAGTTTAAGGTTTTTCCCAATGTTGTGTAAGCTTCTGCCAGTGAGACCCTGCTTGTCATTGACACTTGTTCCGCAAACACAGCAGAACGTGGGCGGCGGAGGTTTCAGCTGGTTACAGGCTTTCCACCAGCATCTTGGGAATTTGCAAAGCCAGGGAAGTTATGGGATGTTCTTTCTGCCATCCTGTGGCAGTATTAAAATACTGCAAAGGGCCGATCTTGTCAAGTGTTGCTTACACATGGGCTATAGAGGGATGCTGGGGCTGTGATGGATCGTGCCCTGGTCCTTGTTTTGAAGAGAGTTCTTGTCAGTCCTGGTGTCTAACGTATGGTCCATGTGCTCAGAGGTGTCGTATGAACAACATGGTACAATACGGATTTCCCCCTGCCCCCCTGTGTGTGCAATTTAGTGTGTACTGCAACTGGATGCTATTGGTATTTATTAGTAAGCAAAGAATGATGTTTATTCTACTTCCTATGAGAAAAATACAAAAATATTTTTTTCTGAATACTACTGGATTGAGTATTTAATTAGAATATTTATTGGAAATGTGGATAGTTATATATTCTTGACATGTTTCTGAAAGAAGAAATAATTATATCAACTATTAATGTTAAAATTAAAAAAAAAAACCTCGTTACTACTCAGCACACTTAGAAGTAATTCATCTTTAGTTTTTACCTTAAAAAGAATAATTTTAATGGAATGTCTGGAAATAAATTATCTTTGGTTTTGTATTCCCAGATAAGCCAGTGTTATTGTTATTACAATAACAATTGCCCTGGAGTGGCTAATTTCTGTAAATGAACTTTATGACAGCTAGGTAAAATTTGAATTTTTAATGAAATTTAGTGCTGAATGACAATATGCCTTAAATTAGAACTTAAATTTCTTAACACCTCTGTGGAATAAACCCAAAACATATATAATGAAAACATGAGATGCAGATGATTTTGTTCCTCAATTACTGTTTCTTTAACACATTTCTAGGAGTGGAAATTGCATAGGTGGGAAGAGCCTGGGGCAGGGAGAAAGTGTCTGTGTCCGGTGCTACTGATACAAATTGAAGCAGATCAGTGAACTACCTAAACACAAAAAAAACCCCTTAATCGCCATCCTTAAAAACTAGTTAACAACTTTTTTAAAAGCTGCTGTTTGTGGATAATAGTGTTTATTATGTGACTGTGCATGTACTTTGTTGCTCTCCTAGGAGAAGTGTTCAGCTTTCGGGGAGAGGGGATGTGCACACTGTATCATAAATCTCTTTTAATGTTTAAACTTGGAGGCGTCACTGCGTGTTCTTTGGCACAGATTCTCTGCATCACATATGGCACCTGGATGCCACGTAGATGCCACTCCAGGAGTTCATGCACTGCAGGCTGGTGTGGGTTTATGGGATGGACAGGTCTCCGTTCTGGTGTCCTTGGCACAACTGTTTCAGCTTGTTCCAGATGCAGTCTCCTGAATGCCTCTGGTTTTCCGGGTCTTTTTATGTAGTTTGAATTACAGAATTTCAAAATGGAAAATTTACCTGGAAATATTTTTCCAGCCCATGAGAAATGTTAAGCTTTTCAGTCTTGTTAACCACCCTACTGTTTACTGTAGAGCTGTGATGAAATTACAGACACAGCAATTTTAAATGAAGGAATTTTGGGGTATATAGCAGAAGCAGTAAAACACAAACAGAACCAAACTATGGCTGAATTAATTCCTTCATTCTGTATTCCTTTTATTTAGGTACTTGTATTTTGACATAACTATCTATGTCTTAAGAGGCCATTCGAGCCTTTCTTTTCAAATACTTACTGTAAATTGAACTAAATAATTTAGAAATGTTACAGTCTTTGAGGTCTGGGTACCCAGATAGGTTTATAATTTAATATTTATCTGTCCTGTTTGTTTGAACTAAGTCACAACTAACTTTATATTTGGTGGATACAAATGATATTTCCATTTTCAGAAAGGTCATTCAGAAAAAAAAAATCTGAAAGAGTGAATTGTCTGGTTGATGAAACCAATGACCTTTCCATAGTTTGAATATCTATATGTGTGCATTGGGCTTTATGTAACAGTGTGTGTCGTACAGCAGAGGGAGTATTTTGTCAGGAATCGAGAAGGCATTTGTCACTGCATCACTGAGTACTCGGCACATCACCAGCTTTAGCAGGCTGTAGTATATCTTTTTGTCAGAGGCAATCAGACACTAGCATGTTAAAAAGTGTCCGGGTGCAGAGGTTGGGTGGGATAAGCTTTGTCAGCTTCTGCAGAACAGATATCAATATTCCTGAAAATGGAGTAGAAAATGGATATGCATGTTAAAGATCAAATGTTCAGTTGCTATCAGTATTTATCTTTTCTACTGTCTGGGTTTTTAACATTTTTTTTTAATGAATTAATTAGTTTTGAACAAAACTTCTCCTCTTTCTGTTCCCTAAATCAGCATGTCTTAAGGTCTGAGGTTTTCTGTTTTTTATGACGGTTATGGCTGTATGTGTAAATTTGCTAGTGGGCTTTATGGCTTTTGCCACTCCTTTGCTGGAGTTAAAACGCCGTGTTTTCGGCGTTGGCAGGGATTCTGAACTCTGCAACGAGAGAAGATGTGGGCAGTGCTCTGAATGTTCTTCCATTCATGGCTTAAAAAACCCCCAGATTTACAATAGCGGGAAGGAGCAGAACCAAATTAATCCCGATATTCTCATGGTTTATTTTATTACCACGTTGCCCAGAATTTCAAATTTTGAACCAGTATCTTTTGTACAAGGTTGATAGTAATTAAAACCCCCAAAGTATTCTTTGCTTGTGGTGTCACAGAAGAAGTGTTCATTTACAGCCTAGTAACCACAGAGGTAAATTGACTTGAAATTGATGATATCTTTCTGCTTTGTCCCTGTCCTCTGCTCATCAAAACCGACTGTTTAATTCTGTTGTAATTCTAGGGAAGAGGCTGTCATCATAATTCTGTTTCATTTCTTTTTTCTTTTATTTTTCATTAGAACCCATTCAAATCTTTATACTGGTAACCACTGCCAGTTACCAAAAAAAAAAAAAAAAAGGATACCATATGGCAATGGCTTAAAATATTAGCTCATATTTCTGTTATTTCAAATTTCCTATTAGAATTTCTTATGAAAACTGGATTTGTCTGCCTGGCATCACAACAAGAACTGGACAAAAACACTGTCCTTAACAGAAGGCTCTTGACAATTCAGTCTCATCACAGCAATGTGTATCAGCACCGCAGGGCTCAAACCCTAGCAGAGGTTATTAAGTCCTCGCTCTTGTCCGTTAGGCTGCTTGTTAGAGATGTGTTGAAGCAAGATGCGTTCAGTTCTGTGGCAATGTGAGAGACCTCACCTTGCTTTTTTATTCCAGTGAGTTTTTTTCATAAGAAGATATCCGAATTAAAGATACAAAGAGAACTTATCCATGGAATAAACAGGAAGCTTCCTGGCCACCACATGCATGACAGCTTTGTTGATTGCTCTACATATATTTTATGTAAAGGCACTGGTTTTCCTTTTATCCTGAATGCCAAACAGTTCCTTTTCCCCCTATCCCATGCAGGTTACTGCCTGGTTGAATCCACCTGATGCACAATTCTCTGCAACTGCACCCAGGCTTGGGACAGCGTGTTTCCAGGACAGCTGGCTCTGGTCCCAGCTCACTTGTTGTTTCTAGTTAGGGCTCTGGAAGGTCTCCTATTGACAGAGACTTGATCTGAGCTTTTGCATTTGAAACAACAAACTCTCTCCTAAGCTTTGCAAATTGTGGTAGGACATCCCAAGGTTTCTCAGTTAACTGTGCCCAATGCTCCGTCATGGTACAGGAACTCTGATTTACACCTGAACAGTCTGGGACCCGCCTTGCCAACAGAATAATAAACCTGTTTTGCACTAGCTTCTACTCACAGCTGGTCTTTAAGAAAAATAGCAAAATTCTTGACCTTCTCTCTATCCAGGACAGCTGTTTTTTTTTTCCCTAAAGGCCTACTGAGTGTGGCATGTGCCTAGTGAGATGGCTGTAGCCACCCTGGAGTCCAGCCAGTCCAACTTTTCTCTCTAGCACAACCGTTGGCCCCGTGATGGAATTTAGTGTTTAAAAGGTGTGCATAGATCTGTTAATCCTTCTTTTTGTTGTCCTTGATAGATGAAGCAAGACAGTGCAGTGCATCGTGCCGCTATCTCAGGGTAATACATCAATTGCTCATGATTTTGTTTATAATTCTGAATACAGCATGGGGCAGAGATCCCTGAGCTATTGCTGAATAATCTAGCTCCAGAACCAGCAGAACGATATCAGTGTGGTGCTGTACTGGGAATAATTAGCCTTGCTTGAGAGGCAGGCCTAATTAGCCCATGCACAATGTTGCTCTAACGAGGTTATATTCTCTCTGAGACCTCAGCTAATATCCCTGCATGGTGCTGTATAAATGTGCTGGTTTGGCTAGCTCTGACACGCTGTTGCATTGCACAGGGTAAATGTGCATTTGAAAGGGAAAATGGGGGTCCGTAAAGAACTTTTTCCTTTTTTTTTTTTTCTGGTTTTATCATTTGCAAGTGTATTAATGTTATGTTTGTCTGTGGGGTACTATTCTGCCATCCTTGCTCACTTGGAGCATCCTGTTGGAATTAGTGGAGCCAATTGCTTATAATTCACACAGAAAAGGTCTACGTCATTCAAGATCTTAGAGTTTTAGACTTATGAAAATGTTGCTTCTCATAGAAATATTTATAAAAATGGCTAGCTTATAATCATGCAAGTTATCAGGTCTCTATTAACGTGCCTCAATGGCAGCAACAGACTTGACTTTTCTTTGTTAATTCTGTCAAAATGTTAGACAGATGTGGGTTAGCCAATTAAGAAACTTCCATTAATTTTTCTTGTGCCAAGTTGAAAAGTATTGCTGCTGACCTAGTCTCAGTGCAGCCTGTCTTTCATCATTGTTTTCAGTGTTTAGTCCTGTGGAGTCCTCCTGTTCTCCATAACTTTCTGGCACAGACTTGTAGAAAATACGTCTGCTTAAGTGCCTGTTGATGATGGGTTTAATTTTTACAGCATTGTCAAGACCGATTCAGTTTCAGGTTTGATTTCATAATTTTTTTCCTTCTGTTTCTAATACGTGTCTAAAATATTTAAAACTAGTCCTGAAGCATTTGAAATGAAACACCCTGAAAGCTGGGATGACCCAAATAATCCCCAGGTATTTACCTTGTGAAGCTGTAATTGGGCAAAGCGAGACATTCGGTCCTGGAACACTGTTATGCCCTAAGGTGGGAAAACTTCTCGCACAGCAAAGAGCACAGGCAGGGCACCAGCCTGAGCGCTGGCACTGCCCAGGGTGTGGGTGCTTAGCTCACCCGACCAAGCTGTCCCGCGACTGCGACTCAGGTAATTGAGAGTAACGCCAGCAAAATGATTTCAGAGGGGTGGGGTGGAAGGTAATAGTTCTCTGTACCTTTGTCAAGCTCCGAACCTACTTCCTGGACAATAAAATAAAACTTGTGACTCCCACCGAAGTGCTGATTGCACTGGACTGGTGCGGTCACCTTCTCTCCCCAGTGTGGAAGTGACACTGCTGCTGGTCCCAGGGCTGGGAGAACTGGGGGGTCATTTTTGACCACTGTAAAAAAGATCTCTCCTTACATGTGCCTGGATTAGTTTTCTCTCTGGTCTTGTATAAAGAATGAACTTGGCTTTTAGGTGGGGAGGGCAGCTATGGCCATTAAGAAAAGTGTGACAATGCCTTGCATGGCAGCATCTGAGGTGTGGGGGCTGATTTTTTTGTTGTGTTGGTCACTGCGGGTAGAATCGCGCAGTGTTTGCAGAATTGTTGAACAATCGGTAAGTAAAGCACAAAGTAGAAGTGATCATGATATAAGCCTCATCCTGACTAGGAATTCTGAGTTTATCCGTTAGGAATGCAGTAGTTTGTCAAATTGAATATTTTTTTTTCCCAAATAGTTATTTTATAGGTCGTTGGAGAAAATTTTATAAACTAAAGTTCTAGACAGTAAAATGGAAACTCACCCTGACTGGATATTCCCCGACTGAGATACAAATCTTGAAGGCAGGCTTACGCTAAGAGAATGGTTTTTAAATAATATAATACTCCAATATACATTACTAATGCTCAATGGTGGTTTTTTTTGGTGGTTTATGAAAATATTTGTCTGCTATTAAACTATCAAGACAAATTGATTCCATGTTCTCCACTGTAATTCCTACTTTAATGTTGAAGGAATTTTATACAGTACAAGTATGAAACATTATGATCTTTTGTATCAAGATATAATAGGAAGGTATGAAATACCTTATCACATAGTGAGCTAATTGCAATCTTTAGGTTTTTCCTATTACATTTATTGCAGATTTTGATGTTGCTCTTCCAGTGCATATTTGTATAAATTCTTACTGGTTTCACTGGGGGGGTCACAGAAAGGAAGAAACATGGACTGTGAAGGACAATAATATTGCTCCTGTTCAATATTTCTCTGTTTTTATTCAAGAGTGTGTGTTTTTCCCTATATCCAAAGTTGTTTTGTATGTCTTTTATCTCAAATACTTAAACCCTTCTGAGATTTTCTTTCATTCTTTTCTTGGTCTATTTGATTATATTTTATGTCTGTTTTCAAGGATAATTTTCATCTAAAAAAAGCTGTGATGTCTTGGTATGAAACATGATTTATTTATTTTATTGTTGATAATATCGTTCGTGAATTTGGTCACGCACTGAGTGCACCTTGCCAGAATATTAATTTCCTACATACATAAGATCAAATAGTGAGATGTACTGTACATTTTGATCATGAGGTTAAGTGAATTCTGCTTAGTGCAGAATAGAATATTGCTCCACAATTGTAACTTTGTTTTTTCATGTTGATTACCATATTTAGATCTAGAAATAAGCTTTTTACAGGAAAAAAGCTGAAAAAGGTATCAAAGAGGGATTTCAGGGTTGGGGAGAAGAGGGGAATTGCATGGTAATTTTCTTATGCAGGAACTAATCATGTTAAATTTTTCAATATTCACTTTTAAAGCAAAATTAGATCAAGCAAATCACAGTACTTTTGATCTGTTTCAAAGACTTCAGACATTTTTGTCATAGCATTTTGGTCATTTCTGGTGTTGTTGATGCCTCAGCTTTCAATAGAAACAAAACAAGTAAAGAAACATATTTCCATTGGAAGGAAAAGCCACCTAGTTGTTCCGCAGTATTGCTGCATCTGTACTGCAAGGGTTCTGTGGGCTCTTACTCACCGAGTGCTCCAACATATTGTCCAGGTACTAGAATGTCTAAATTGGGTTTAAAGGTTTTTAAAAATTAAAATTTAGTTTTTCTGGGGAGATGGAGGCTAGCTTTCATGTGGGAGGTGATTAGGTTTCAGTGTACAGTGAGGCTGCACATAAGCACCTGAACAGAAATGTTATATTGCCAATCCTTTTGATATTCTACGAGGTGATGAAAGGTTTCATGCTCTGTTTCCATGAAAGCTGAGTGAGAACAGTAACTGGGAATGGCATGGGTGTGTGTCAGTGATCTGTGGGAAGAAATTTGACTAGCAGAGCCCAGTGCAGAGAGCTGTCTTTACTAAAACAGGTGTCTACTGAGCTGTAGAAATCTGAGGTAGATAAGTTCCAGATAAAAATATAATAACAACAAACTGCAGGTGACCTGATTGTGCTCATCCATAATTCTGTTAACAAGAAGCAGGGGCAGGCTCCTCAAACAGATACTTGTAGGTCACTTTGCTTGCGCAGAAGTTCTCGGTCCACTGCAGGCATTGGGCACTTGTGGTCGTGCTCCGCAACTTCCAGGCTGTATGGAGCAGTCCTCCACAGGTCCATTCCACCAGGTCACCATGGGTTATCCTTAGCAGAATACACTGTTCGACTCTCGGAGAGGGAGCGAAGGTGTGCTATTGCCATGTGCTCGTTGTGTCTCCAGCTCTAGAGGGATGCTTGTGTTGACATCACCTGCAAAAGGTCGTAGTTTTTGGTGGCAAGTGAAAATTCAGCTTGGAGAAACACAGGCCACACTGTTTGTAGAGACTGTTTCTAACCCAATTTAAGGTAGAAGTTGTTAACTGAATTGGTGGGGAAAACTTTTGAATGGTAGTGAAGAAGATGAATCAATATTTCCAGCACTTGATTGAGTTATGGAGCTGGTACCAGTAGCCTCAGGATAACTCGGGGAAGCCTTTGCACGTTGGACAGTTGGGTGTAGATCTGGAGTGTGTATGAGCCAAGTGTAGACGTGCCTTGCAGGTGCTTTCACCACACTAAGATTAAACTGGATGTAGCTCTAAGTTTAGCCCTACAATGCAAACTCTACTTAGAAAATGAGATATGAATTTGGTAATTAGAAGAAAGGGAGTCAGCCTAGAAGGTAGGAATCATGGAACTAGATTAAGAGCTGCAGTGATCAACTTT
Source organism: Syrrhaptes paradoxus (assembly GCA_013400615.1). Taxonomy (NCBI): domain Eukaryota; kingdom Metazoa; phylum Chordata; class Aves; order Pterocliformes; family Pteroclidae; genus Syrrhaptes; species Syrrhaptes paradoxus. The sequence continues at coordinate 90,286 of VZTO01013096.1, read as the reverse complement.
GAAACTCAACTGTATAATTATAGTTTGATCTCCACTGCTTTCTCCTTTGTCTTTTCTTATTTTGCTTTTTGCTTTTGGAGTGGACTCAAAGGAAATGTGTCAAACTCATGGCAACACCGGTCTGCAGTATCTCAGCCAGCTGAAGGGAAGCATTTTCCCAGAAGTTGCATCTTGCTAAACATTTCTAAATTCTTTTGTTCTGTTACATAATAACAAAACCCCAGAAAGCTCGGGAAAAAAAATACCAACCACATCTTTCAAGTCTTTGAACTGAGTTAGAGACTTCTCCAATACGTCACTCTTCTTTTTACACAGGAAACTTTTATAAATAAGTAGTAAACACAGAATAATTATCATATGGAGAAAGTCCGTTCTTCTTGACAGTCAGTGGGTGTTGCAATTTTATTTAATAACAGAATTCTAGATGGTAATCTAAGTCAGTCTTTCAGATCTCTAGTAGTTTTCTTATCTAGTCTTAAAGCTCAGCAAAAAAAAATTGAAGAAAGTTAGCACAGGTTATTCCCACAACACTTTTAGCACTGTACGTTCTTATTTTCATTTGATCTACAGGACTGTTTATAAATAATACAGGTATTACATAGACATAAGAATAGATAATTTTATAAAGTATATAGCCAGAGGGGTGGTCTCTGGGTGCGATGAGGGAATGTCTCATAATTTAGCTTGAATTGGTGACCTGTCACATTACTCAATATCTTAAAAATTTAAGAAGTCCTACAGTTGGGTGTTCTCCATTTTTCAGCTGGAGAATTAATTGAACTGACAAGGCAGGAGGAAAGCATTATAAATCTTTTTCTAATGAACCTACATGTGTGAAGCTTAGACCCAAAGTTACGGGCAGTTTTAATACAAGTTAGGTTTGATTTCGTCTTGGCGATGAAGTCACCAGTATTCTGCTTCAGCCACTTTTAAAGTTGATATTTTGCATATATATGTATAGATCACAAAGATAACCGTGCCATACCAATTTTTATGCTATATAGAGGAGCACATGAAAACGCAAGGTGGTAGAGCATGTCTTTGGCAGAATGGTTGACTAGTAGAATTCCAACAAGAATTAGTTTCCTTTCTTCTGCTAATGATATTTTATGTACACTCACAGCAAATATTCAATCTTTTTTTTTTCCTTTCTTTATATCTCTCCTTGGAAAGTGGCGGTTCTAGGATTTATACCTGTAAAGTTTAGACATATTTTGAAATAAAGTGTCCCAGGCAGACATGATCAGTGTGTTTTTTTTTTTTCTCTTTTCTGTGAACAGCAGAAGTCATAAATGACTGCTTGAGTCAGTTTCTCTCAGTTTGGCTAACACTGCGTAGCTATATGAAAATGTTTGCAGCTCCTGAATCAAACTGGCTTATTTTCTTACCATAAGTCTTTTGAAGAAAATAGAGAAAGACAACTGTATCACTAGTGAGCTGTTGGCTTTGCGTGGAATTAATGACTGCTTTTTAACTGTAAAATATTGCACTTTTATGCTAAAGTCCTCTGAATGCCAAAAGTCAAAAAACTCGACTCATGATTCAAAAACTATGTAGTTTCACTGCTGATATCTTCAGGTCTACTGGAAGCTATTTCCCCACTTGAATTCAAGTAATGAAATGGCAAATTTAATTTGTACAAGAAATAATGTAGGCACATTAGATTTTACACCTGTGTCTGCAAATTGTTTTTGTGACATTGTGTGAAATGAAAAAAATTATGATGAATGTCGTGTTTTATTTGGGATGGAGGAGGATGAAGGAAAAGTGATGGAAATCTCTTAAATATTCAGCAACACTATTTAGGTGTGTGCTAAATTCTTGAATTCTTGACAATGGAATTTCATAGCTGTACAGCTGTTTCAGAAAAGCTAGGATTTTTCCTGACCTTTTTATTAAGTGTCTATAGAGGAATGAGTTACAGCATCCTGATTTTTTCCCTGAATCAATACAGATTTAGTTTTGAGAGCATATCCGGCTCAGTCCTGCCCGTGTGCCCTGTATCTTCCCTCAGTGGAAGTAGTCTGCAAGTAAAAGACTGCATAGGGTTGTCTTCACCCCAGCCTGAAAGCACTTTCTAAATAGCAATTTAAAGAACAGTCAGAGGAGAGCAGGAGGATTAATTCAGATGAACATTCGTATCTAAGATTACAGAAAATACAGGGTTATTTTCCGGAAAAGAAAACCAGTTTACAATCAGTTAAAAAATGTCAAGAGCAAGATGTAACTTCATGGGCATGAAAAGTCAAGGGCAGAAAAGAAAAGTTAAGGGCAAAACATAAAACTTACACTCGGATCTTTTCTCTTACCCCTTTCATTTTCTTCCTTACCTTGGAAAAGTTTTCGGATCACAGAACCTATTTCTTCTGTCTTTTTAATGATTCCTGAGCTGGCTTTTTTTCAAGGTAGGTAGGCAGGTGTGATGAGAAGAGCTATTTCTGGTTGGAAATATTTCATTTCCTTTGTGTGTATTAATCTTGCAGTGTCTGGGCGTATTATTCTCTACTCTTTTTTTGTTTTTGTTCTGTTTGTCTTCCCGTTCCTTTTTCTCACCCTCACTGCTTGTTGGGGGAAAGCAACAATTACAAAACCCTGTGCACTTGTTTATTTTTTTTAGCTTATGAAATTATTTAATCATTGGAAGTTAACAGTTGCCCACTCTTGCCTGCTGGCAAGTGAAGCGATTCATTCACTGACAGTGTAGTAAACCCTTCCTGAGCCAGATAAAGAATACACGGGAAAAGGAGAGTTTTGGTACTGTGTGGATTCATTTCCATTGAGTTACAGTTACTTTTCTTCTAGCTGCCATGGCTTCCATAAAGAGCAGATTAAATTTAGGAAAATTATTTCACTTGTCAGAGAGGTCTCCTCATTACTAAATCATAATTCTGATAATTAAGGTCAAACTCATTAACAAAAAACACCCCGGAAAAAAAAAAACCCAAAAATTCATCTGAATACTCTGCTACTTGAACTCCAAAATCTAGAATTTCCAAAGTTCTTCTATTTCATACCCAAATGCAATGTCATGAAAATCCTCTGCGCTTTCTCCTGCTGATGTGTTTTGCAGTGAACAGAACAATTTCTTTATTGCACTAACTAAAAAGCCAGTCTCTATCAAAGGGATCTCTGTGTGCTGTGCTTCTGTAACCATTTAGCATCAAGACCAAAACCCCGAAGTTTCAGCACTGAGTGTTGTTAGACTCTAACTCAGGTCCCAGAGTCACATTGAATGTGGCTTTTGTGAGTGAGTTTGGTTTGAGGGCTGCTCCTATAACTTCTAGTTGTCAAGGTCTGAAATTCTCAGGAGGTGAAATTGCAATAAACAATGGAAAATCAAATCGCTGCCCTGGGTGCTTTGCTGTAATGAATACAGAGAAGAAACATAGTTAAACAGTTCCCAAATCTGCATTATGCGCTGGTGACATGCTTACTTGTTTTACTTACGTTTACTTATGAGGCATACACTGTGGTCCAAATCCATTTCCCTGCCAAGATAAATAAAGTTGCAAAGTATATTTAAATTAAATAGGCAACAGTAATGATATTTCTTTGTTTCAAAACCACGGAGAGTTTCAGAAATTAAATTTTTAAATTTCTGTCTTCAAACCAGTTTAGTAGAGCTATTATCTTAACTTTAAAAACTTTTTTTTTTTCTTTCAAGTATTTGTATTTTGTTGATGAAACCAAGGCATTTGCCCTTTGGAAAGATGATCAGGTGTGTAAATGTAGTTACCCAACACAAACGTTAGCAGATGTGCATGTTGATACTGGTTGGGCTGTAAGAAGATATCTTTCAGAGAGACAATTTTTCTGTTAATACCAGAGTTCTGGTTTTCATATGGAGACATTTAGCATATTCCCATAGGTCATATTTGTCCTCCGTGTCTATTCATATAAACACAAATCGCTTCTTACCCTTTAGGATGATGTCACAAGTGATATTTATTATCTAACATTCAGAAGTGACTTATTTTGGGCATGGATAGGAGGGAGAATTGCAGTTTTCTGCCTTGTGGGTTCATACCTGAAGGAAGTTGAGAGTCAGTGGACCAGACCCCCAGAAGCACTAATTCACGTGACCAGACCTGTGCTTAAGCAAACCCACATTTAAACAGAATGTAGGGATACGGGGATGTCTGTGCTCAGTGAGCAGTACCTATTCCAGTTTTATTTTCATCAGTCTGTGTATGCTGCACACCATATCCACACCACGTGCCGAATACATTATTATTAGTTTACTCTTAAGTATTTCAGTGTCAGTCACTACTGTACTATTTACATTTTTTCAACAAAAAACACATCAGTGTTACTGCAAGCATTCTTTCTCTTTTTTTTTTTTCTGTTGTTGAATCTGTCACTGGGTGGTGAATCTGTGCTTAATTCATACTGTGTCATAACTCTAGTGCCCAGCTCTAAAAGCTTTCTCATTGTGATATTAATTCTTACTAATTTGTTTTTGAGGGCTAACAGTCATGTCTAGCCATAAGCGTTGCTGTAATCTGTTTGAATTTAGCCATTAAACTTCACCTAATATAGCACATGTCCTGTCCTATGTCCAGCAAAAAGAGTTTTATTGTGGATAATCACCTGCTGGTAATGCTGATGGGGGAGTCAGTGTGGCTTCTTCTCTTAGTGACGTGGCCTGGATAACCCCAGAGGAATGCAAGAGTAAGTAGGGTGTGTGAACAGAATACCCAAAACTACCTGAGAGGACGTTTGCCCAAAAACTGATGGTGCTAAAGCAGAAATTAAAAATAACAAAGCTTGCTTTCAAGACTATCAGCTGGTTTAAATGGTAACAAGGGAGTTACCCAGAGACTTTTGGGAGCTTAAAAAAAAAAAATCTTGAAAAGAAGTGTAAGAACTTGGCACATCAGGGAGAGAAACGGGAACAGAGCAGCACCAAAATGGGCTTTGCCAGTGCTGGAGGTTGTCCCAGCAGCACCATGGACCTGTGTGCAGGATGGTGCATCCTCCCTGACAGAGGCTGTGGGTACCCGGCACTGCTGGGACACACCTCGGGTATTCACACCTGGCTCTGGGAGATCTTCCGCACTGCCTGCAGGTTATTCAGTTGCAGAAGCAGGACAGGTATGCACAGAGCTGGAACCAGCACGTCTCCCAAAGGAGGTTCTTGGAAAGGAGAACTTGTGCCCCAGAAGAGGGAGCGGCTTGTGCACTGCCTGTCCTTCTGTCCTGTGCCTGTGAGCAGGCTGTGTGTGTACAAAGTGGCCGTGGGGATTGGAGACTTTGCGGGCTAGCGATAGAAGGCTGTTTAGAAAATTCCAAGCATTTGCTATCATTCTGTGAGTGCCTGGTATTGTGATATATCTGTTCTTCTGCTGATATTGATGCTGAACGTATAGCTTGCTGATTGCCAGTTAATTGCCTACAATTAATAAATCAATAAACCACTTCAACCCTGATTTCATTGAAACCATGTGACTTGGCCATTTTTTTTTTTCCCGTGACAATACTGTCTGTAAAGTTGAGGTAAAGGAAGATAATATCTCCAGAAAATACATGATGAATGACTACTTTATTTAGCACATCAGTTTAAGTCGTGTGGTTTTTTAGCACGGTGGCTCAGGCTAGCGTGTTGTAAGAGCAGCATGGGCTTTGTTCCTCAGCAGGTTCTCTTCTTTCGGTCTGTGTGGTCGGCTCCAATAGCTCCCTCCGCGTGGCTGTTTTCATACAACTAATATAAAATAGCCATAGTCTTTCTTTCCGTTTAGAATTTTTGATCTTTAATCAAAAGTATAATCCTGTAGTATTTTAGCATTTGTCGTCTTGTTCTTCAACCAAATTTCCATTAAAATTTCAAGCACCCCTTTGAATTGGAGAGCACATCTGGGAACATGCTATTCCTATCACTCTAGATTGATAGCCATAATCACTTTCTGCAATTTCTCAGTCTATGCCGTAGCTCTGGCAATTACTATCTGTGTTTTGTCTGAAAGTGGCTGATTTTAAAAAATTAAAAAAAAAATCCTATTGGTATTTATAGTACGTGATGATAGACTTTGTGCTTTTACCGGATGAATTACAGTGCTCCACACCCATCATGTTTATCTCTGTATCTTGTTTACATATCATATGTTAATAACATTGAAAAGTGTTTTGTCAGCCAAGGTTACATGTAAAGGTCAAAGAACCAGGAAGGCACTCAGAAAGTGTTTATTCTCTGAGTATATATGCTATTTTCAAACACCCAGCCTTAGAATTACAGACTTAATGGCTATTTTGAACTTTTACTGCTGCGAGTGGCATTGTGCTTTGTACTTCACTGATGTAACGAATCCGTGCTGGGAAATTTTTCCCTGGTAGGGTGGTGTTCAAAGATCCCCCCGAGACAGCGTTGCGTAGAGTACTGCTTCATTAAATTTGTCAGTTCTGGCTCTAAGTGAGTGCCTTGAAAATGAATTCCACTCTAGGATAAGAAAATGCTTTTACACGTGTGGTTCCTAAGGACTGTTTCTGCAGGTGAGCGAAGCCAAAGGCATGGACACGTGCATGTTTGGCTGTCTCTAGCTAATGACTTGTAAAGGATGAGAATATGGGAAATTTAACATTCATTGCTAGTGATAAATTATACCCATTAAATAATTTCAAGAAAGTGTTTCAACTCGTGTAAAATCTCTGTCGGAGCATACCCAAGTAACTTTTGGTTGATAAAAGGCTCATGTTGCTGTGTTGCTCATCTGCAGGCTGTGACTTCAAACTGAGCTAGTGAATTAGAGGGGTAAGATCTAGAAAGAGAAGGGAGAGTTTGATGCTTGTTAGAAGTCTATATGGAAAAAAAAAAAAGGCAGGCATTGGGATGGTTGTTAAAACAGTTTTATCTAACAAAACATTTAGATTTAAAATATTATTCAAAGGTAAGCTGGAAATGTACCAACACAGGTGCTGTCATTCTGCTTAATGTTTGCATTTTAGGTAGTGGAAGCTATCTTCCTAAAAAAGTTGCAGGTTATTTTGAAAATTGAGAACAATACACACAGGTGAAATTTTTTTGCCAGCAGGGTGCTTTTGCTACTGCAAACCTTCAAACTTGATTTAATAGCAGTCTTTCCAGAAAATCAGCTTCACTCTGGATGGTGTAACATGTACTAAGAAGAAGTCTGCCGTGTTTAATTTTATGACCTCAACAATCTATTTATTGTGCATCAGCAGATTAAGCTATAATCTGGAGCACTTAGAAGTTCTTTCCATTATTGGGTATTTCGTGTCCACTGTGGTGACTGCCCCGTTCTCACACCCCACATCACAAACTAATTACAGCTTTTATACTAATTGCAAAATGATCCAGAGCTGCACAGGTTGTGGAAGCAGAACTGCCCTCTGGTGACACTGGGAATAAATTCAGCCTCGAGGAAGGCTGGTGGATAGTTGTACAAAGAGGGTTTTCTTGGGCTCTGTAGAAAGATGGAAGTTTGTGATCAGGTCTGCCCAATCCTTTCTGAAACACTTCACAAAGCTGCAGCTTGTGTGCGCTGCCACGCGGCCTTGGGATATGGTTCCTGGGAACTGCGCGGGGAAGTCTGTGTGCTGATGGATGTATTCATCTTGGCAGGAGCTATTCAAATGCAGTTATTTGTATAAACGATGAGCATTTTCTATAAAGCTAATAAATGGTTGTTATGGCTGAATGCAGATGGCACCAGTAGCTGGTTTGGGGCTTATGAAATGCATATATGTATTTCCATAGATAACATTTCTCAGAGTTTAACAAACTATTAGAAAGAGCATTAGGGAAGATTTGTATGCTGTGTACATATTTCTGAGACCTGAATTCTGCCCTTGGGGAATTGACACTGCTACTGCTCAAAGGAGAAGCTATCAAGGGAGAAAAATATTGAAAATCCAAACATGAGCAAATAAGAGATGTTTTATTTTCCCTTCCCCCTTCTCCAGTTGCAAAAGATTGAAAAATAACTGATATTGAAACCATAGTGGCAGAAGCCACTGAGAAGAAAAAAGGATCTGAGAAAAAGCAAATAATATTAGTGCTTTGCCTTGTACTATATCTTCATTCTAACCTGCTGGAATTACAGTTGTATCATGGCTCTGACAATGGCAAGGTGATTGTTTTCCTAGATTAATGTTATTTTTATTTCAGTTGTTTTTACAGGCTATAAATTTCATATCTTTGCAAATTTTCTATAAGGTACTGCTACAGCAACTGGAAATATGTTTTTCCAGTGTTAATTGCTGTTATTTTGACTTTCCTTACCCTATAATCTGTGTAGATTCTAGAACCCATATATGAATATTTATTATATTTAGAGGTTCATTTTCACCATGTCCCTAGAAGATAGACAAAACTCATGCAAGAGAAGAATCATTGCTCCATAATCAATTAGGCAAGAACTTTGCATTTTCATGGGAATATTTATCCCCATTTCAAACATTATATTAAAAAGCTTCAGTCCTGTGCAGTTGTTGTTTGGTTGAAACAGATTATTTCCCAGTCTGTATCTTTGTGTGTTGGGAAACTATACATATGTGTAATAAAATCCACAGATTGTTTTGATCATAATTACTTGGCGGTTTGCAATATTAGAACAATATGGTCAACCTAAGTTTCCTTGAGGTTCAGATGTTTCCACAAGGGATGTGCGATGAGTGGATTTTGTGGCAGGACCTGGGCATTTCTTGCTGTATGTAGCAATATTCCTTATTGTCAGCCTTTAGTTACGGTTTGCTGCTCACCAATTTGGAATTAGTCAGTGCCTCATCGAAAGCCTTGATTCAGCAATTGCAAGTGGGAACCTGTATGATGTTTTCTTGGTTTTAAAGGGCCTTTGCACAAATTCAGGAGTTTATGATCACAATCTGATTAGAAGATTTAGGGCATAAGAAGAAAAGTCAGATGTCTGATATAGAAAGGAAATACTCAAAGAAAGGGACTATGATTGGGACAATTTTGAGCACATTTCTCATTGGTTTACTTGCAGAAAATACTTTTTTTTTTTTTTCTGGTAGCCTTGTAAGCTTTCACATTAAATAACCCTCCAGTACTCTGTTCATGTTGCATGCTGTAGATAGGAGCCCAGTGCAAATAAGTAAATGGCAAGTCAGATGGTACCTGTTTTAATCCAGGGCACTAGAAATAGAGACATGACTTTTAATGCAGGTGCAGGTATAATGCTGCTTTTTTTTCCTCCCCCCTGCACCTGTTTCCTATGAATAGAATCATGATGGAAATTGTGCCACACCTACATCTTCAGTTGGGTGACTTGTCCTCTTTTGGCTGCTACTGAGTAATTCTGGGATGTAGACAGAAAGCTCATCCCGAATGAATGTTTGCTAGTGTGTGTGTCACACCACACGCTCAGAAAATGTGTGTTGGAAAATGTTCCTAAAGAACTCACTTTCATTGAGGGCCTTGAAGTTCTTGGAAATCTAATGATAAATATTCAGTTATTATCTATTGTACAGTCGAGGGCTCAGAATCGTTAAGATCTTCAAAATTGTCTCAAATCTATCTTTAAGAATGTTACAGCGTGAAGATGTGGCATCTGTCATCTATATAGGTCAGTATCCCTTATGGAAGGTGGATATCTGCAGTGTCCAGACAGGCAGGCCCACCAACGAGCTGATTTAAAAGTTTTTTATTTTAACATGTAGGCAGTAGTTGCTGAGGATGAACTGATATTTCCAAAACTGCTGCCATTTGAACGTTAGCCTGCATTATGGCAGAGGTAGGTAGTATTTGTAGCTGTGCTATTCTGTACATATGCAATACATAATGTACGTTTCTATAGGCAACATCGTGTCTCATTGATGCCTGTACAGAATATTGTACGTGAACAATACCGTGGCAGGTGCATTGGGAAGCTTAAGCCTGCTTATACAGCTTACATAGAAATATTGTGAAACTGAATCTATCCCTGTGTTATAGAGGAGCGTGCAGGGATCTAATGAGTGTGGGGAGCAAGGCAGTATCCTTGCTCAAGTATAGAATGGCTTCTTGAGATTTCTGGAGCTCGAATAACCAGCGAGTATTTCTGAATGCCAAACAGCTATACAAGAAACATCCAGAAGGCCAGACATTAGAAAATCCCTTTTATCTGAGAAAGCAACCTTCACTTCTTATAAGTCTTAGCTCCCTGATGTTACTGCTAGCAGAAACAGAGACGGAGCTGGGCTGCTGTTGAAAAGCAGATTTAAAGGACTCTAACAGGAAGAAAACAAAATGCTTATCTTCCAGGCTGGTGGTGGAATTTTTTTCTTTTTCTGTTGCCCCTTTCCATTTTGTTTGTAGGGTAAATGTTTGGGAATAGGTGGTAGTTGTGATGGGAGTGTGTGTCCTGATGTGCAAGGCACCGTGTCCTTGGCTTGACTGTACTTGTGGTTCGACCTTGAGTCACAAGACTTTTCCCTTCCAAGGGCAACTGAGACTGAATCCTCCCCAGCGCTGCCATCCTCCTTTTGCTGTCCCCTTGGCAGCAATGCTGTGAACATAACGAATTTAGTGTCAAATTACAAAGTCCTCATTAAACTAGACTACACTGGTTGCATTGCATGATGAGTAGTTAGATGGAGAAAAAAGTTTTCATGAGCTCTTGCTTTAATATTTTTCCTTCTCGGTATGAGGTCCCAATCCTCACCCTGACTGCTGGTTTTTCAGGTCCCAGTCTTTTTCTGCATTTTGGGATCTAAATAGGAGGAGCACGCAGAGAAGCACATACAGTGTATTCACATATCTGATGAAAATAGATTTTTAAGTTAATTAGCAGATGGCTTTTCAGTTCCTCTGGAGTGCCTGATTTAGCAACTTTGCATTCATGTGAGTGATCCCTTTGACTTCAGTGGGAGGCTGCATGAAAGCCTCTGTGCTCGGGAGGTGCTTGCCAGCAGCTGGCAGAACTTAGAAGGGTATTTCCTCCAGTCTTTTCTGCAGATATGGGAATAAAATTTTATCTGTATCCAAGAGGCAACACTCTAGAAACCTCTACACCTTTCTAAGCTCGGTGTCTCTGTCAGCCTATTGTCTGCTGTTAGGAATGAGGCTGCTGGCATTAGAGAAGCACAAAAAAAGCAGCGTAATACTTGTGGGTTCTACCAGCAGTAGACCTGTGAATTAAGGCACAATGTTGGCTCTGGTATCTTTTTCTTTTTCCTCCTTAGAAGCCTTTGGCCCCCTTTGGGAGTGCTGTCTATATGCTATTAAGCAGTGAAAGCATATGTTAATAACATCTTACTTTTTGGTCTTCGGAGAGATTGACAAGTTCTATCTGGCGTACACAGAGGTGCCATAGTGTGGGAGAAAGTGGAAATAGAAAGCCAGAGGAAAGGGAATGACTCTTATAGAGTTGCAGTCCTTGCATCCCAAGACCTGCCAAAGTGTTGCTCTCTTGTTCTTTGTGGGCTCCAGCTGGAGAATGTCTGCCCAAACTTACAGAATCGCCGCTCGCTTTCAACATCACAGGCACAATGCTGCCTGTGTCAGAGCCGGAGGCAAACTTAAATAGCTGTAGATATATAAAGGAACAAAGTGAAGGAGTCTTTTGAAGCCCAGAAACCTCTTTGAATAATTTAGGGATCTTCCTTATCATCCTACATTTTTTTTCCTTGGCAATTTAGATGTATGGATTCAGTGGCTTAGTTTGTCAGAAAGAAGGCAGAGGCTGGGTGAATGAAACAGCCCGAGTTTGGTTTTGTCTGTAGTTCATGATGCACAGCCTCTTTCTTCTCCTGTTGGAAATAACCAGCTTTTTCTGAACATTTTAAGTATTTATGAATTAAGAAGAGCATTTAAAGTTGTTTTTTTTCTGAGTGTGTTTGTTGTAATAGTACTGAGCTCTCAGCAAGTAAGTTTCTGAATATAGATTTGCATTTTGCACTTTAATGCAAATGTCTTATTTCTTGCAAAATACCTTTACTTTCAGGGTGTATTTTGTACTTAAAATTAATAATCTGTCTTTTAGTGAACAAAGTGAGAATGCTTTTGGAAAAGAGGTGCACAGAGGTTTGAAATATTCATAAAGGGTCTAAAAATGACTGCTGACTCTTGTTTACTATAGATTGCATTGGCATTCACAGGGACGAGAATTGGCTTTTAAAAGAGAAACCCAAATCCCTCCAAACACTTCATTTTGGGAAGGAGGGGGAGAACCGACACTGTCTGATGATTTGTTTTCATGAGATGTCTGCATTAGCGCTCAAATTACAGAGCTGATTTGATGGAAAATTGCAAGAGGCTGCTCATTTGCGACTGACCCTGCCATCTAACAAGAAGATAGACCTTAGGCATAATTGGGTTGATGCTGATTTGATCGCACACACACACACAAAAGCTTAAAATAAGTCTTAGATCTGCAGAGCCATGGCAATGCTCCGTCTTTAAATGGCCCCTTTTGTTGATTGTCACAGAATTTTGCTACACTGGATGACTGCTTGTTAGAAATCCTATGCCTCGGTCAGTGGATGGAGGGTCAAGTTGTTTCTATCGGTGCTTTATGCAACTATATTTTGTATGTATGTTTGGGGAAAGTATTTGCTAAACGTCCTACCCCAAGAAATGCTGTGTAACTTGAGTGGAAGTAATAAATCTAGTGAGGTTAGACTCCCTGAAAACTTGCCACCGACACATTTTAAGCAGCCTCTCATTAGCAATAGGTGAAATATCAGATTTGGCTAATGAAGGTAACATGAATCTTGACTAGTTCACGGGGAATTGTATTAGTGGATTTGTTTCCCTTCTCACTGGAAATCCAAGAATCCAAGACCATGAACAGAGAGTTTGTCTGCAAAGTAAAGAGTGTTTATTTCGGTGTGTATCTGTATACACCTTGGAACACAGATCTGGATATCCTGTGCTGCTGCACGTACATGAAGACAGCAAGCATAACCTAGGGTGTCTGGAAGACTTGTGGGGGAAGGGCCGGTTTCATAAAGCGGAGAATGAGTGAGGACTGGGAAATCTGTGAGATGTGTTAATTCGGCACCTCTCCAAACTCGTCTTCGCTGCTCCTGTGGAGTACAGCCAGCCAATTAAACTGCTTTCGCTCAGCCACCGGCTCTTGCTTGGACACCCATGTAAATGCAGAGCGTTGTAATTTGCAACCGCTTGTACAGGTGAAAATTTTATCCAAACACCCTGCTGCTTAAGGACCTAGATTTCTTGCTTCCAAAAAGGTTCTTAATTATTTGGGAGGCTCGCTACTTGTGCTAATAATGGGCTTGCAGAAAGGCGTTTTGCATGAGGTTGAGAGTATTTTGCTCAGAGATCTGATTAGAGATGTATACAAACAAAACATTCCTGTAAACATCCACTGATATCTTAAGCAGCTCTTCTGAGTCCTTGTATATCACAGTGGAGATTTTTAGGTTCATTCTAACAACATCCCAACAATGCTGCAAATAAGTTTGAGCTATATTTTAGCATAGTTGCAGCAAGCATTGCTGTGCTTGTGACACACTCCTCCCTTTGATAAGGGAGTAAATTTGCATGGCTGAGTTAAGCCCTCTGAAAGTAAGGGCTTCCAGTGAATAAAGCACCAGTGTACTGTACCCCTTTAATTACCATAGTTCTAAGGCAGCATAGTTATAACATGTAATTAAATTTCATTGTATAAATGGAACATGGGCTGTGGTAGGCACATCTTTCATCTTTTGATGTATAATGACATTCAAAATATTCTCTAGTACTCAGTTGATAAACAACTTGAAGAGTCAGGGTCTACAGAGTAGCTTGTTTGATTTTAAATTTGTAAGATTGGCACGTGGTCTCTTTTGACGATAGTGCGTTCTGATGGGATCCATTTATCTAATGTCATTAACAGTACATGCTGAATGTACAATTAAGTTTGAAACTGTCAATGTCAGTGGCTGTTAAAAAAGGGTTGATAAAAATGAGAAGAGGAACCGCTGTTTGTAATAAGCATCTGTGTTGCTTTTAAGTCAAGAAAAAAAAAATCAATGAGTTTCAATATATTGCTGTCTTCATTGCCAATGTAATTCAATAAATATGTTAATACACTTCTCTGAACACTGAGGAGTTGAGAGCTTTGTGTCATTTATTTTTGTCAGTTCTGTTTTTCATGTTCTTCTTATTCTAGCTTAAGTCTAGTAATAAAAATGCTATTAAATTGAAAGAGAGAGTAAATATTCTATATCTCAGATTCTTAACTAACTGTGGGATTTTTTTTCTGTATATGTGTATCTTTGAAACAGCAAGCCAGCAAAGAATAACTGTACACTTTTATCATTCGTATTAACAATTCTCTTCCTGCTAGAACCAAAAAGGAGCACTTTGAGATTCAATAAACAATACAATTTTCACTCCACATGCAAATTTCAGTGCAGAATTTTCTTCCTGACCACATTGCTGATCTTGACCATGAAACATAGACTTAAATATATTTAATCCTGGTTAGGAATTTGCATGTTCTTTACTTGCATGAAGCAAACCCGAAACATTTCTTAAAGAACTTGTTGCCATAATACCATTATTTGGTAGGGAATTATATATAAACTCATGTGAGAAATACCTGTATTTATATCTCTCTACAAGCATTGTCTTGTTTTGTAATAGTTTCAGCTGTTTTCTAAAGAAAGTATTAAAATATCTCTAAGTGCAACCATATAGGAAAAGCACAGAAATCACGCTACCTACCATAATAACTTCTGAAGGATGGAGCCAGGCTCTTCTCTGTGACATCCAGTGATAGGACAAGGGGCAATGGGTTCAAGCTGGAACACAGGAGGTTCCACTTGAATATGAGAAAAAACTTCTTTCCAGTGAGGGTGACAGAGCCCTGGAACAGGCTGCCCAGAGAGGTGGTGGAGTCTCCTTCTCTGGAGACATTCAAAGCCCGCCTGGATGCGTTCCTGTGTGATCTGATCTGGGTGTTCCTGCTCCGGCAGGGGGATTGGACTGGATGATCTTTCGAGGTCCCTTCCAGTCCCTGACATTCTGTGATTCTGTGTGATTCTGTAATTTGAAATTATGGGGGTTTAATTTGAAATTTGGTGAAATATATAGCAAATTTAGAATCTCTGTGTTTAGACATGTCATTTGGGAATTTTTCTAATCTGGAATACAGGCTCAGAATGCATGAGGCTTGTTTCTTATAAATAATACGGGTTTTAATTCCATTTTCTGTTTTACCAGTTACCTCAGGCTTTATCTTCTTTGTATCCATTTTCAAATAAGCACCTTTGCCCTTCTCCCTTACATCCCCCATGTTTGACAGAAGCTGTTTGTAACCATTCATAAACCGACTTAAAGCTGTCCTTCAGTTTCCTTCTTGAAATTCTCCTCCATGAAACATACCAAGTATGTTCAGGGAACTGGGCTGTGTTTAGTGTTGCTTGTCATTCTGGATGGTATCGCCAAGCTCTTACTTGTGTGTCCATAACTGAATGCCATAAATACTCATTTGTGAATGCAATATCCTTGGGGAATAATTTTTATATTACTATTTTATTTTATATGGATATATAATATTAAAATATATATATATGCACATATAAAATATAGTTATATGTAAATATATACATGGATGGATTTTCTGTTGTATGTTTACATTCCAAACATATTCCCTGAACAATTATTGAAGCTGCTAGGCACTACTATGATATCAATAATTAAAACTCCTGGTGTGAAAGACATGGTGGAAGACTTGTGGATTCTATAGCACATGTTCCCTTCCTTTGGTTCTTGGTGCTATTTAATATATGCTTGGAACCTTCAAGGACAGTACTGGATGCAAATTTTTGACTTTGTGTATGGTATGATCTGTCTGTGACTTCTGCTTTGTTTCATTTCAATTCTGACTTGAACCACTCTATTGGCATTTACCCATCCCCTGAACTGGGTGCACTGGTCGCTGTTATTAAATAAGTCTCATGTTAAACAAAACTATGAAGCTCATTTTTAGCTGTTATTTTTTTTTCTATAGCCGATTATAATTTTTGTCATTATTTGAAAGCAATACAATTATTTGAAGGAATAGCCTCATGTTCTGCATTTCACATTCACTTATAATATCAAATGCTCAGTCCAATGGATCCTGTTAAGAATAAACACTTGATGCATAAGTATAGAGCATCCAGCTGATTCAGCTGCAGCAGGTACTTCTCTCTGAAGTGATTTAAAAATTAACTGTTTGAAATTGACTATGATGCAAATAACAGAAAACCAGTTCTGTTTTTTAAGAATAGAAATAAGACTTGAAAATGTATTTGAATACACTTAAATAACTATATTTAGTAACATCCTGCTTAATGCTAGGAAATTAACAGTCATTCTATTAGTTTGGAATAGAAATGCCTTCAACCTTTTAGGGAAAGCAAGAGCAAATTACAGCCAAATTTTCATTTCACAAGTCATCTTCATCCAGGATAAGCCAGGGCCCCAAGGTCAATTCTTCAATTTGGTATCCTATTTCCATAATGTTATTCTGCAGTGTACTTTCATTATAACTGGAGCAGCGCTCGCTTTCGTATTAGTTTTATAAATGGCTATGTTAATGTCTTTTTGCAGACAAAACCACCTTTTGTTAACATCCCAGTGGATTTCTTGAGGATTAAAATATATTTCTAAGCAGCCATTGGTTCTATTTATATTTTTTCATTGATGATCAGCCCTTGTCACCTACCCAAAAGTGGCATTGTTCAAACGGAGATGAAGCAGTTTTTAAGAAGATGTGTTGGGTGATTGGTTTGACTGACAGAAAAGAAATAATTAGAAGCTGAAAATTCTAAGAATCTTTGTAAAATTTTGTAGCAGATAATGCAACAGTAGGGGGGAAAAAAAAAGGGGTGGAAGAAAAATATATTCTAGTCGGGGAATAGCCCTTTATTAAGGCGTGGGGTTCTGTAGATAAAGCTGTTTCCTGTGCTGTTAGTAGTGATAAGGTACCGTCTTCAGCTCAGCTGGGGTATGGTTATTACCCCTAAAAACTTGCCACTTCTGTTTTAGATAATTAGGTATTTACTTTTACAGTTGTAATGTATACATAAATTGTTACATGTAAGATTTTATCCAAGACAAAAATAGATGGAGGATGTCTGCAGTGACTCCTTGCTCGGAGGATTTGCGTTACTGTGCAGGCAAGTATTGACTAAGATGATCTCCTCAGACCTTAGATACAATGGAAAATACCAGTTCTTGGGAGCCATATTGATGAAATTTCTTTTTCTGGGTGTCTTTTGACAGAAGGATAAGTGATTTATATACGTAAACCATAAATTTATTCAGCAAAGTACGATGAAGGAAGCTGTTGATTGGGTACCTTGATTTTCCTTAGTCTATATATCTTGTAAACACTGTACAAACACTTTAGTAACTATACAACAAAATCCTGTTCATATTAGCATAGCATTCTGTTTTGCTTTGAAGCTGAATCTTAGAATCGTCTCTTTCAGTTGGAAGGAACATACAATGATCGTCTAGTCTAACTGCCCGACTGCTTTCAGGGCTGATCAATAGTTAAACATGTTGTTAAGGGCATTGTCCCAAGGCCCCTTTACACTCTGACAGGCTTGGGGCATTGACCACATCTCTAGGAAGCTTGTTCTAGTGTTTGACCACCCTCTCCGTAAAGAAATGCTTCCTAATGTCCAATCTAGGCCTCTCCTGGTGCAGCTTTGTACCATTCCCACACATCCTGTTACTGGATCCCAGGGAGCAGAGCTCAGCACCTCCCTCTCCACTTCCCCTCCTCAGGAAGCTGCAGAGAGCAATGAGGTCTCCCCTCAGCCTCCTTTCCTCCAAACTAGACAAGCCCAAAGTCCTCAGCTGCTCCTTATAGGAGCCTTCCAGCTGTTTCACCAGATTTGTTGCCCTCATCTGGACACGTTTAAGGACCTTAATGAGCATCCTTAAGTGGTGGGGCCCAGAACTGCACACAGCACTCGAGGTGAGGCTGCACCAACACTGAATATGGTGGGATAACCGCTGCTTTTGACCAGCTGGTTATGCTGTTAAGTCCAAGTTAATATGTTTATGAAGCACATTTTTGTGACAGAAGGTGTGTCTTAACAGGAACGTTGTCTTCCTGACAACACCTGTCCAAAAGACTGTGCTTGACGTTTGAAATCAGACTGATAAATGTTTGATACCTGACACTGACCTGCTGTAGATGGAAAAAACCAAGTGGGCTTAGTACTATCAATACAGAGCGGTCCTTTGGCTTTGTTCATCATACAGTCAGAGAATGGTTTGGGTTGGAAAGGAACTTAAAGAATCACCTACTTCCAACCCCCCTGCCATGGGCAGGGGCACCTCCCACTAGACCAGGTTGCTCAATGCCTCATCCAACCTGGTGGCATCCACCACCCTCACAGTAAAATATTTCTTTCTAATATCTAAGCTTATAACCATTCCCCCTTGTCCTGTCACTACACTCCCTGATAAAGAGTGTTTCCCCATCCCTCCTGTAGCCCTCGGTACTGGAAGGCTGCTGTAAGTTGTCCCCAGAGCCTTCTCTTGTCCGGACTGAACAACCCCAACTTTCTCAGCCTCATAGGGGAGGTGCTCCAGCCCTCTGACCAATTTTGTGGCTCTCCTCTGGACTCTCTCCAACAGGTCCAGGTCTTTTTTATGTTGGGGGCCCCACATCTGGACACCGTACTCGAGGTGGGGTCTCACGAGAGCAGAGTAGAGGGGGAGAATCACCTCCTTTGACCTGCTGCTAATGCTTCTCTTGATGCAGCCCAGGACACAGTTGGCTTTCTGAGCTTTCTCTCATGTTATAATCAGGGATTTTTTAAAAAAAGAGGAACCTTTCTCAGTGACTTTTTTGTATATCCTGACATATTTGTAGGTATGAAGGCGTATGGTCTAGTAATTTGTTGTGGAGCTCAAGCTCCTCTGACATATTGCCTCTGATGAATTTATTCAGGTTGAAATTTTCAAACTTGAATGCTTAAATATGAGTATGTATGACTACTTAATAGCAATCTGCTGAATATGGTTTGCTGTTGTGTCAATGGCAACTTGGGACAAGGAGACACTTTAGAAAAAACAAAGAGCATTTATATTTTAGTACCTAATACCATTTAAAGTTTTCAAGGTGTGCTGTTCTCTGATTTGGAGCAAAGTTCAGAGGTCCTCGAAGTGATGAAGACTTGAACTAGCATCCTAGCCTGTACGGATAAACATATTTGTGTCGGCTCAGAAAGGCTTGTAAACACATGTGAGGGAGAATTTTTTTTAATTGCAGTTAAATATTGTAGTTAAATTAAATAGTTCTTGCAGTTAAATTGCTTCTAAACCTCCACTGCATGCATTTAGCTAGCTCCAGTGCATCTGCTTTTTGGGATTTCCGCAAGGGTCCTGTTCCTAATTAGGTGCTGGTGCGAGCACCTGCTGGTGAAGGTGTGCTCTGGGTTCGCCTGGCCTCAGTTCAGGCTCTCTGCTGAGTGTGAGTTAAGAGCTGGCAGTGTCTCCAGAGTCAATGTAGAGGGGCGTTTTTGCAGAGTGTAACTCATCCTACCTAAAACATGGTAAAATATCTTCTAAATGTACTCCCCTCTCTCTTTGTCTCTTGAAGTGTCTCCTCTTGGAGAATTTCCCTGCAGTGTTCTTTATTTCTTCTGAATATCTCCATAGGTCTTGTGGCTTCCAGTGTATAGATGCTGTCTATTAGTTAAGATACTTTATATTAAAAACTGTCAAAGAAAGGAAAGCAATTTCATATGGTTCCCAAATTAATGACAGTCTGCTTTCACATTGGTTGCTTTCTGTTGGCATCTGGGTCCTAGTACAGCCTGCCATTCTTAATCATATTTTAATTTTCAAATAAATTGCTTTCATTATCCTTTCATTTACAATACCATGTGTGCATTACTGCTCATTAATGTTTGTCATCTACTTTGCTGAGGCTGGGTTTCTAAATAGCCACGGTTGCAATGCAGTAATTAAAGATGATCCATGTTGGTTTTGTAGAAATTATTCTGAAGCCTTCTTACAAAAAAAAAAAAAAAAAAAAAAAAAAAAAAAAAAAAACAAAAAAAAAAAAAAAAGAAAGAAAGAAACCCAAATCTAGAGTGCTGTTGAAATGTTGAAATCAATTCCTTAAATGTATGGAAGCAGCTTAGCACAAGTGCTTTGCCTGTAGCACTTCTAATGGCTCTACCAGAACGATGCCTAATGATGGATTTGTGTGAAAACTGTATTTCTCTGTAATTACTGACAAACATGTTGTTTTTGAATATAAGGTAAATGTAAAGTAAGATTATTTTCATATTGCTTTGCAAAATTTTTTTTCCGGTATCTGTTTATCAGTCTTAAGTTTCCATTCAGCCAATTCCTTCGCCCGTTTTTCCACTCCAGATACCGAACATGTGAAGAGACTGAAACAACATGACAGGGATTTTAAAATTACAGTTTTGGAACAGAATCCCCATGGGAGAGAAGACAAAACAGTAGCAGTATCCTCTGCCTTGGTTTTGACCTAGCCATATTCCCTAGGTTGTGCGTCGTAATATGGAAGTTCTTCCTGTGTCTGCACTTGCAGTTGGCATTTGTTTGCCTGTGACACAGCCTGTATGGCTAATGTTATGCACACACCGAATTGTGGATCTCTGTACCTGTTCCTATTTGATATTTTTATTCCTTTGTTTCTGAAGTGTATGTGCTCAGCTTTGAAAATCTAGCCCTTAGAGATCCTGATGTGAGTGTTCAAAAGTAATGTCACCGCTGATATGGCACAGGAGTAAAGGAACAATTATATATTATTCAAAGAGAAATTTAAATGGATTTTTGAGGTATGATACTCTTTAAAAACTGCCAGAGAATTAATTGTTGTTCTTGAACTAATACTTTAAGAAGCAACTTGAGGTGATGGACACATCCTAACATAATACTGCCTGGCCCCAGAAGTTGGTGCAGCATTCTTGATGGGACTTAAAACTTTAGTCCTGCGATTGCCTGCAGTGCTTGTATATCACACTGCGTGGTCGTGGCTGAAGAGGCCTCTCATATCAGGCTGCATTTACTTCTGAGACGAAAAGATGAAATACATTCTGCACATTTCAGTCTATGCTATTATTTGCTTTTAATGACCCTTGTCAGCTCTCCGTAACCGAGATCTTGACACTTTCTCCCTAGCTCAGAGCAACAAGCAAAAGTCATAAAAACCAAAATTACTGACGTTCTCAGTTTTTTTCTGTGGTTTATCTATCTTCATGGAAGTGTAGTGAAGGGAATATATTTGGAAATATGATTTTATTGGTATTATCACACTCTGGTTAAAATAATGCTCCACCAATTATTCAAACAGTAGTAATTTCAAATAGGTAAATTCAATTAATGATAAATCAATTGGTAATAAATTTATAAATATAGTCATTTATGCATAGAAGAAAACTCAGTACCTCTCTGTTTGAACTCCTCTTTGTGATTGTACTCAAGCAAGTTGAAGCAGGTGTAACATGTCCTCTTTGTGTTCATTAGCTAAAAAGCCAAGCTGGGTGAAAACTCATAGTAACACCTTAGCTAAGGTTGAATTCACTGATTTCTTTAGCGTTTATTCTTTTGTTATGGCTAATTCATTTGTCAAGGCCTTGTGACTTTATTCATATCAAGGCAAGTACCTCTTCAAATTCAGTGCTCTAGATTTTAGTTTAGCCAAATGCCCCTCTTTCTTTGTTAGTTCTGGAGGAAACCTGTAGCAACTACACTCCTAAGTTATCTGTCCAGTTTCATATGCAAGGTTTAGTGAGCTGAATCGGATTTTAAAACAGTTTATCCTAAAACTCAGGCCATTTAGTATTAAAAGAAACATTGCCTTTATTTGTTGTTCGAAATAATCCTTTCTCTTGTTTGAAACGACTGTTCTCATTAAGGGTGAAAAATGGCTGGAGATGAGTAGGTGGCGAGGTTGATAACCCCTCTATAGGTCATCTAAATACATTGTCTAGATAAAACGTACCTCTTCATAGTGAGAGTGTGTGAACTTTGGGAATGTATCTCAGAAGTTATTTTTCACCAAAAGAAGGCCAACAATTATGCCTTTGTGAAATTATTTCATCAATCCCATTCTAAAGGTAAGAGTCACACTGTAAGAGTCCCACTGTACCATGGTCACGTCAGACGTCAACCTGAGCTCAATCAGTGGTTTGAAATCACGTCTGCATAGGAAACTTCAGTGCTGAAGAAAGGTGTACTTCTGCTTCAGCAGATGATATTCATCCTGTGGGCTCTATATTACCACAAAGCTTTAAAGTTTTCTGAAGGGTAGGATATGCTACTTGCAGCGTTTTGCAACTGCTTTCAATTTTTTCAGTTTTTTTTTTTTTTTTAATTTTGGAAAAGCGAGATAGCCATGGCACATTGAGGCTGCAGTAGAGAGAATTGCTCAAGAAAATAGTTATTTTTAAGCATGGAAATATTCCTAGTAGTATCTGGGAGACTTGAAATTAATTTAAATTTAGGCATGTGCTTAACAGTAACTGAGTGCTTTGGAGTTTGTGCAGAAAGAGACCGTGTAACATGACATCCTCCAGAAGTACTTGCGATCTCGGATGCTTATAAATATTTGTCTTAAATCTAGAGCTGAACTTTGTGTAAAAGACAGAGAACTTCATGACTGTAAAATTTGTTACAGAATATTCCTTCAGTTTTCTGGGAATGGGTAAATATATCACAGAGAAAACTTTGAGGATGTGGTGACTTTGGGATGGTTAGTTGTTCTCTGGGGTGGAACAAAGGTAAACAAATTTCTAATTTGGGCAGTATATAATTAGATTCTCTGATACAGTGCATGTGTCTAAGTGTATTCTCTTATTTACTACTTTTTCCTGTGGTGGGTAAGGATATAATTCTCTATATGCTGATTATGACATGAAAATACAATGACAGTTACAATTCATCATAATTCTGGATGGCCCCTTATTTAAATTTTGTTAACCAGGTATTCAGAAAAGGTGATTATACTAAAAAAAATCATAATCAGGAGAGATGCAATAAGGCTTTGCTGTATCAATTTCCGAACAGAAAATCAGAATCTGTGCAGAGGTGAAGGCAGGACAGAGAAGCAGTAATACTCTTAAAGAAATGTAATGTTGTCAGTTTTGCATAGATTGTCTTATTCTGGTCGTGGTTATCCAGGTTTGAGGAATATCCCACCTACTATGAGAAGACAACCCTCAATGCATTGAAGCTGCCGCAATAGCTTTAGAACAAGCAGCGAACGCTCGCTGTTCAGTAAGGCAATAGGGATCTGCACAACCCTTGTCTCGCTGTATGAGAGGTATCAGTAATGTCAGTGAATTGCCGAGGACCTGCCAGCAATGTTAAAAAGGAATCTTGTTTATGTAGATATATTTTTCTGTTTGTTTTGTGATATTAAAATAAGCAGAGCACAAAATGGTAGATGATTTTTTTTTTTCCTGGCGTTAACAGTCACTGTCCAGATAAAGTGAGGGCTAAAAGATTTCTCTTCTTCATACCACATAATATGCCATTTTCATTTTGTGCTGCTTATAACCCTGAGTGTCACAGCTTTCTATTCTAGTCTGAATAGTCAGTGAAACATTATGAAGGCGATAAGAAAAGCTGGTCCCCGTTACTTGGCAACGGCTGTTAAGCAGAGCTGAGTGCTGTTGATGGAGGAGATTAGCTGCCATAGATAAACCTCCTCTTTTTGCTGCCCTGCTGCTTATCTTTCCACCCATAACAAGTTGCACCAAATATGACAGCAGTCAGTGGTTTAGGCAGAATATGAACTTTGCGGCAAAAGAAGTTTCTGCAAAAGACCTAGGGTGCTGACTTTAAAAATCTTGAATTTATTACAATTTGCAGCTTGTTTTCTGGGCTGTCCTTTCTTGAATTTTGCGGTGAATGTTTTTATTTGAAAGGGTGATGCTCCAGATGTGAGAGAAATGGGATGTTCTGCTCCTACATTGTCCATTCACAAACACTGAAAATAGCAGCAAATGTTTTTAACAGTTGTCTCTGGCTCCTGTTCTTATTGACACTGAAGAAAGAGATGAAATACACTGTGAAATTACTGCAATTACCAGGTACGCAGAAGTTGGATTAAAAGAGATAATTTCACTGTTTTGGTTGATGTCTTTGGCAGAAAATGCTATTGTAAATTAACCAAAAATGTCTGGATGCATCAAAAACTTGGTTTCGGTATATCCAAACTACATTTTTTCAAAGAATTTTGTTGACTGATAAATTAGAGCTGAAATATGGCTAGGGATGCAAGGCGGTGGCTTTCTCAGGACTGCCATTTATTTTTCCTCTCACATTTTTAAAATGTTGCTTTACCCTTTTGCCTTCGTCAGTGATTATGCAGTTCTGTTTACATTTTTGCCTTTGGAGAGGTCTTTGAAGTCCATACCACCACCCTGGAGCTGCTGTGCCTTTGCAAACCTTTCAGCTGGCCAGGATGGGAGCGTGGGCTTGGCGGGTTGGGTAACTGGGAAATGGCAAAGCACTGGCAGGAGAGTGAGACTGAGGTGACATGCTTAAGAAAATTAGTCTTAGTGCAGAGATCCAGGAGAATAGTTATCCATCTAAGTGACGTAAATTCAACAATATAATTTAAATGTGCAAAATTTTCAGTAATCAAGCAGAAACTTCACAATAATAGATTTTGGGCAGAAGCATCTTCCTTCACTTAGGATTACAATCTTTTTTATTAGCTCTATAAAAATGTACTGAAAACAAAGGGTGATGGTTTCTGCCTGGTAGAGTGTTCAGCTGGAGTATAAGGAGACAACACAAAGATACGTTATTTTCTGTTTTGTTATCCCAAGCAAGAATCTGGCACGAGGAAGAAATTTAAAAAGATATGTCATGGCTCTCTTTAGTAAGATATTAGTTAAATGGGGTTTTTTTTGCTGATCCTATAGTCCCGGCTTTCAGGGTTTTGTATTTTGCATCTTTGAACTGTTATTTCCTCCTTTTGTAGTGTGAATACTTAGTTCAAAATTATTGTTATTTATTCTGTCTTAAGAAATTCTTATGCTGAGTATGCAACTTCTGTACTTAACCACTCAAATTGCAGGAGAATCTAAAGCTGTGAGCAGTTTAGATTCTGCCCCCAAACTCCAGTTAAATGATGGCTTTTAATTCTACGTAGTACTTTAGAAAGCACATTACAACTTATGAGTGTACTCAAACGCGAAATATTTCCTGTAAGGTGTATGTATTCTGTGGGAAAAAAAAAAGTAATTTCAGTTTGCACATTTCACGTACATTAAGGGGTGTCCGCACCCATTGCAAAAGCAGAAAAATCTTGCTTTTCAGATTCTTTCTTACCATAATTTCAGACACTGCAAATCTTAAAAGTTGGTGTGAACTGTAACACACAAAACTGAGGAGAATTAAATACTTTTGAAGCTTCTCCCAGTCCTGGTCCAGATCTCTGTTCCCATATCATTTAATCTGTCTCTGGGCTTATTTTGTGGGAGACAAAAGACCGTCCACTACTCTGAAGACTTCTGCACTGGAAAAGCCATTTCACAATAGGGATTTTTCCAGCCCATACATAATCTCTTTTGCTTCTCTCAGTGTCCTTTCCAGAATTTATAATTCATTTTAAAATTTGGACACCAGAACTCTGTATTCCCACAGTGACCTCATCAATGCTGCATACTGAGTGATGTAATCTCCTTATTCCAACTTCTATAGCCACAAACCTTATTAGTGCTTTTGCTCTGCTATGGTCTCAGACTGAACACTGGGTCTGAACCAAACGAGGAGAACTTATTTCCTCCGTGCCCTTCACCTGTGGCCATTAGCAGAGCTACGGGCAGTGCTCGGGCTCTGCCACACAGCGCAGGGACAGCTGCCTCTGGACCTCTAATTCATTGCAAATGCAGTTTCTGATGGGTGGTCCTAGGTATGTAACGTCATATTTAGCTATTTTAAAGCACAAATTGCTTGGAAACTGTCAGATTTTTCACGCTTTCCAGACTGTTCAGCAGAAACTGTTCGCGTCCCTCTGTTACAGTTTGAGGTGAGGTTCTCGGTGTCGCAGTGCCCGTGCGTAAGCTGCAAGCGGCAGCTTGATGTGCTGTGGCTTCTACAGGCAGTGGCCATTAGCATACTCGAGCAAGGTGCAGAGATTTCTGAGATAACTCCAAACAGTTTTAATCAGTCCCGAGGGTGCAGCCCTCTGTGAAGTTATCCTAGTTTGTAAGGTTTTCTCCTCCCCTTCATAAAAGAATGCATTTTAAATTTCCACTGATGTGTTCAGGTTGGAATAACACAATTTTCCATCATTTTTGTAATACTTTGCATCTAGGGAACAAGATGGAGATCTTTATTACTATAATTTCATGCATATCTGAAGTCAATTCCATTTAGGAATAAATTCAGTAGCTCAGATTACAAAAGTAGCCTGCTGTCTTAATAAATGTTTTCCTCAAAGATCTAGAAAGCTTCAAGTTTGGCAAAAGTCAGAAAGAAACCAAGTTTGCTCCAACTATTAGATACTACACCTGATGAATATGAATGGAATGATCATTAGTCATGTTTTCACAAGAACACTGTCTCCTGCAAACTTGTAATAACTAAGTCTTAAAATACAGGCTCTTGGTACTGAGACAGCACAAGTTAAAACTTTCACTACTTTGTTTTTATTACAAAATGAAAATTAATGCAGAAATCCATTCTGCTGAACATGTTTCCTTGCAGAGTTATTTTTGCCTTGGGAATACAGATGCGAGAGCAGCTACAGTCTGATCACACAGCGAAGGCATTGCCAGCACCAAAGTGGTTCTTGGCACCAACCGAAAATGTAATGGGGATCCTTGAAGTGACTGAAGTACATCTCAGTGATACTTGGAAAATTAGTGTGCATAAATAAGCATTAGTATATTTGCATCTCATTGCTTCCACAAATGAATTCTTAGTCCCTCCAGTAACCTCTGTTCATAAATGTGTATTGAGTAAAAGAAAAAGAATTGTTCATGTTTCATCATTCTTCATTTCTCTGGCTTAATTTTAAACAGTGCAAGCCATAGGAGCTCCATTACTCTTCCAGGAGGGAGTTGAACAGCTTCAAAATAGTTTCTCCCTGCTTGAAACTTGTTCTGATTCAGAGTGTTCATTTTTCTCTTTTCACTCCATTTCTCCCAATAATGTCATAAATAATTAATCAACCAGGTTGCATAAACTTTTAGTCTTTTCCCATAAATAATCAGGTAGTTTGCCTAAGGATCTATGTGGCTACCTCCTTTCTTTCCTTTTCTCTGAACTTTCTTGTTTATTTGTATCTTTCCAGTAATGATGTGGTCAGAATTTGGTGCAGGATTATGAATATGTAGTTTTGCTTAGAAAAGTCCTCTTAATATATTACAGTTAGAGCTCCCTGGTTTTTCTCTCAAAGTTTTTCTCAAGTCTGGGTTGGTCTCTGATCAAAATTAGAGGCAGATGGTTTCTATGGCTTACAGACTGCAGCAATCATCTGGATGTGGAAGACATCAAAATGCGTGAAACCATGTTTTGTCATGGTTTCTTGTCCTTGTCATGGAGCCAAAAACATAACTTTTCATTCCACGTGGTTACCTAGGCTGTGGAAAATTCAAGTCTGGTTCTCTGAGAAGTACCATGTTATTCAAATATTATTCAGCTGGAAGATTAGCCCTAGCAGCAAAAAATTTAAGACTAGCTTTCTTTTCATCTCTACTTCCTTTCCTTAAACTCCCTCCTGCCCTTTTCTCTCCAGGCATGGCCATTATTTCCGTGGCTGGAAGGCCCATGGGCGGCCTGTTCAGACTGAGGCTCATTTCCGTGCTCTGAATGGCAGAAAGTAGGCGTTGAAAGTGGGACCTCTCATTCTCTCAGCTGAATAACTTAACTCGGGAGGTTTTGGAAGTGGGCAGCACTTCTTTTCACGACAAGCCTGCTCTCTCCTTGCTTTGTTAAGCTGTAGCTAGCTTTTACACCATCCTTTCCTTCCCTCCTGTTGCCGTACTGAAGAGAGAGCAGGATTTTTCAGTCACTTTATCTACAACTTACGTATTTCCATTGTAACCTAAAAAAATCCTCTCGAGTGAAAGTGTGCATAATATTTTGGGACTGTACAATCTGCCACTGAAATTAGCAGGTTAGCCCAGAGCCGCTTCCCAGGATGACGTTTCCCCTCTGTTGAAGGTTATATCTTTTTCAGGTGGAGGAAGGACAGAGTCCTTCAGCACTTCCTCAGAATCACAACTTGAGACAAGGGGACTGTAAACCCCGGGGGGCTGCTCCCCCTCAGACGTGCCTGGGGATAGTTTGGGGCTTCGCAATCCCCAGCCCTATCACAGCGTTTGTACAACAGCTAACTAATGCTGCTGGTCAGGTGAACTTTTAGCATGAACACTTGCGTAGCCATTAATGTGCCATTCAGTTGTTTGAATCAGCAGAAATATTCTGGGGGTTTAGGTTTTGGGGTTTTGGTTTGGTTGAAAACAGACCGGCCATCCACTTCTGTCCTTAAACACCTGTGTCCAAAGAGGTGAGGAAAGGCAGTAAATCTTGTTAGAGTCCTTTTATAAGACTGTTACGTGGTCTGACTTTCAGTAGAATTTACAAAGTCACCTTTGCCTTTCACACAGCGGTTTATTTAGTAGGAAGAGTGTGTTCACTGGACTTGTGGTAAGAGGATCCACTGCACGGTATTTTTTTTGTTGGGTAAAAAAAAAAGTTTTTTCCAATTTAGAATGCCTTACCTTGTTGTTTTCTGTGTCTCTATTAAAACTACAATATCAATCTACCAAAAATATGCTTTATGTTGTATTTACAATTGGGTTGTTATTGTGTAATGTATTGTGCCTTTCATGCTATCAAAAGCAGAATACCACCACGTACTCTTTTAGAACAATCTGTATGCGCTTCGCTTGCTTGTCTCAATAATACATTACTTCTAGAAACAACTGTATTAGCTTTTTTTTTTAATATTGCATTTCCTGATTTTAAATAACTGCCTTAAAAACTTCCACACCATTAGGATAGGGAAGGCTGACAGTGGCTGTAACTGCGTAGCTGTGGGCTCTTGATGAAGCCCAATGGATCTGAAAGCAATAAATTTAGAAGGTGAAGAGCTTGTGCTCCAGGACTGATCCCCGAGCATGAAGCTGTCCACTAGATGCCACTGTTACTGCTCTGAAATGGAAATAACCAAGGACTACTGAGGCTGCACAGAGATAAGCCAAATAAAATGGTAAAAAGGTTTTAAAAGTTTAACACGGGGAGATTGCCTCCTAGGAAGGCTGCATTCTCCACGGAGCGCTGCAGGTTTGCAATGCAGTTAACCGTGATTGCAAGCAGCAGCTTTTCTGGCGAACTGCTGCAGTGAGACTTGTTAGCATTTGCTGTTTGAAAGCATCGGAAGAATGTTTTCAAAACATTGCATGAGAAATGACACTGCAGAAGCCACTGTTGCTTTATCTGTATGATCTCTGTCTCGCTTGTAAAGAGAATTAAAAAGTAGAGGTATAAATTATGAAACAATTTTTTTTTAAAATAAATGGAATATTAAAAATATGCTGTTTGTTGAAGAGGCTTGCTTGTAAATGTTGACTGTGGGTTTGTGGACTGTGTCTTCTGAAATAAGCCTCCTGATATGAAACTTAATGTCCTCTTCAAGGAACTGTAACATTTAATTTTTTTTTTTTTTTTAAAAAGATTTTGAAAACAAACACCTCAGTGGAAAGAAGTAGCAGGGGGAGAAGTGTAAAATACTTTGTCTCCTTCATACTTCCTAAAACATTTAACATCTGTGTCTTGAAGTCCAGTATCATGAGACTTTTGAGATGCAAATATCCTGCTTCCCATTGAAAAATGATTTAATCTTTCCAGTAGGCAACTCGGGCTCTAACCTTGGGTTATAAGACATCAAGCACTGGCCTTTTCATTAAGTCCTGGAGCACTCTTGGACCTTACAGCACCTTAAACTAATAGCTGGGGGCAGGAATGTGAAGTGATGTCCATATGCAGTGAGAAGAAAGAATCCTTTTCTTACAGAAGGTAAAGTTGCTGAAGAACGATGTCCAGTGAAAACTTTGCAGAAAAATTAGAGGAAGTTCTCTGATTAAGTGCAAGAGCATAAATGATACAGTCAAAGGTGTCATTTGACACACTGCTGGGTCTGGGGACTTTCTTCTTTACGTTATGACACAGGAACAAAGCACAATGCCTGCAATATGGGGCAAAACTTAGCGTTTTACAGAAAGCTCTGCTTTATGATTTTTTAACAATTGTCCAAACCAGGGCAAGGAAGCTGAAGTGTTGGTTGACCCATGTATGCAAATCCTGTCACTGTCTGGAGAGCCGCTTCCTTTCCGGCTGATGCAGGAAGTTGAAGACGAGAAGAACTGGGCACATCAAAGCATCTGCTTGAAGCCTCCTTTGCAAAGGTCACTTGTCAGCACCATGTGAAAATTTCACTGCATGTGGATCTAAATAATTAATTACTTCAGAACACAATCTTTTAATTTGCATCTATCAAGCTTTCATCAGCCTGCAGACAAACTCCAGTCCTCATGGCTTTGCTCAGGAGCAAAATACACTCAACAAGAACTTGTTCTTTTTTTTCTGATATTATTCAAAACTCTGCCAAGTCTTGTACACATCTTAGTTTCAATTGTCAGATTAGCCATACTTGGTGCTTCCAGGATGGGATATGTTTCTCTAGCTGGGGACAGCTTATTATACACTGGTGTTTTGTGGTTTTTTTTTTTGGTTTTTTTTTTGGATAGTTCATGGCAGACTAAGCTGGACAATTTTTAGACATTATCTGTAATTGAAGTGAAAATGAGGTTTGTGCTGGACCAAAGCCTTTTCTGGAATTTGGGCCACATCTGCCAAATAGACTTATTGGAAAGAAAAAGAAGAGGAACTTTTACAAATATTTTGTAAAATGGCTTTCCCTTGCCTTTTTTTCCCCCACAATCTATGTAATCATAGAATCATTTGTGTTGGAAAGCACCTTAAAGATTATCATGTTCCAACTCTCCTGCCATGGGCAGGGACCCCTCCCACTAGCCCAGGTTGCCCAAAGCCTCATCCAGCCTGGCCTTGAACCCCTTGAACGGTTGGCTTTCTGTGCTGCAAGCGCACTTTGCCAGGTCACGTTGAGCTTCTCATCAACCAGCACCCCCAAGTCCTTCTCCTCAGGGCTGTTCTCAATCCATTCTCCTCCCAGCCTGTATTTGTGCTTTTTTTAAAAAGCACGTTTAATTAAAAAGTAACCTGAAAATTTGAATGCTCAAGCTCAAATGGATTTTTTAGATTTTACATCTTGCTACAGAAACCTTGCAATCAAATGAAAAAAAAAAAAAGTAAACCAACCCCAACTAAAAAAACCCCAAACAAATGGAAATACCTAGGAATTTTCCTCCTATTTTTTTTTTTTTAAAAGCAACCAAACTATGAAGTTTACTATTTGCACAACTCCAGTCCAGCTGTAATCCTCTCCATAAAGACTCTCTGCATTTTAGAGATGGTATTTGCCAACTGCTCCTTGGGGCATACTGCTCTGCCTCTGCTCTCCGAGTCCTGCGTTGAGCAGAGCAGAGCCCTGTTTGTGATTGCAGTCTCTTCAAAGCTTATTATGGCCGTATTTCAAGCACAAAAGCCAAAGTAACTTGCAGTTTCTCCCTAAGCAGTACCGGTGTTTTGGATAGACTGTATAATGCAGCTCAAACTCGTGTGCTAATTGTTAATTTTGGAATTTAAATAGGTTTTGTTCTATTCAAAGGCAGTAGGCTAAAGGTTTCTGAAAACTCTGGTTTCAGAAAAAAGGGTTAGGTCTCTGTAGAGTTTGTGAGTGAATTACCTTTTGCATCCATGGAGATTGCCTTAAATGATAATACAAAAAACTGTGCTGAATGTGTGTGTTTTTCTGGACTCTAAAATAAGATTATAATTATTTTTACAGTACCTTATCTTTAAAAAAAATCATGGAATATTAGTTGTTTATATGAACAAAGTTTTTGCCCTAATTATTTGTAGCCACTAATGGTGGTATTCCAAAACAGAGCTGGCTATTTCAAGTTGTATTTCATTTTGAAGAATCTCTTCTTAATCATGGAAATGTTCTTCTGTTCCTTTCTTAATCAGGACCTTATTTATTCCTGTTATCCATCCATTTACAAGTGACTGGTATTTATATGCTTTGCTTATTTCCAACTGCAATAGGTTTTTAAATGGAGATTAATATTTTAATCTCCTGTTAGGCTGCTTTATACATTATATGTCAGAAAAACAAACCAGATCTGTGTATGCGGTTTCTAAATTAAAACTACTTTCCAATAACAAAATTAGACTCCGTGGCAAGTTTTTAATTTGGATTAACTTAATTTGGCAGTTGTAAGTGACAGGAGGATTGGAAAGGCAAAGAAAGAAAAAGTTGGCTAATTTCCATGGGGTATTTGTGTTTAACAGTGAAGGCTAATAATGCCCTTTTTCTGCATCCTGGGCTGGTTTATTTTCTTTTATGCCATTATTTGTGTTTAGTGAACAGCTGGGCCAGTAGTTCCCATTTATAGTCTTTTAGCTCTGTGAAGTACTGGGGAAAGTAATGGACATTTGCAAATTAATACCTACCGTTATTTTCTGCTAATCTGCTGTAGCTATCCTTTCTGAGCATAGACGTAATATCCGAGCAGAAGTAATTACTGTGTTAAAACTAGTCCTGCAGTAGAATATTTTGCTAATTAAACTTGTTGCATTTAAATTGCTGCCTTTGGATCACCGTATAGAAGAGAAGTGTTTTGAACAATAAATGAAACCACTTTCTTTCTCAGCGGCCTAGAATTGCAGATGGTCAGATTGTACGTGAAGCACCTAGGCTCTGAATTAATCTTTTGTATGAAAGAGAGAAAGGTAATTTGAATGTTTGAACTCCCGGTTCCTCCCACACACGCACAGGAAGCTTGCCTCAAAATGAACAATTCTCTAAATAAAGACTAATAAGAAGCTAAATTAATTAGAAGGTGTGATTTGAAAAGACATTGATGAGAAGAGTCTGTCATTTTAGACAAATGGAATGGAGCTAAATAAATTAGGCCACATTAATATCTCATTGTTCTGTGAGCAGCTTTCTCTTATTGCATTCATTAGAGGGTACTCCTCGAAATGAGCCTTTACTGGCCATTAAGGATTCAGTTCCTCGTGTGCCAATGCCTAACACACCGCTCCTGCATTCAAAATGTTTCAGCAAATCCTCGTAGTTTCTGCAAATTAATATTTACATTTCTGGATGCTGCACTTTTCATCTGCGACATAGCAGGCGCTGAGCATGAAGGTTTTCTCCCACTGAATTGTCAGGGAAGAAGCCTTGCATCAAAAAATTTGTGAGGCAGAAGTCTGAAATGACTTTATAAAATAAACTGTATTGCATAACTTGTACAATAGAATCTTCTTCCAACTAATATTCTTTGCAGTATTTATTTATTTTGATAGAAAATATCCTGTCCCATGACTTCAATAGTCCTTTGATAGCTTTTAAAAGTGTCTTTTAAAAGGTTCTTTCAGCATATAATTAGGATACATTGGAAATACACATTTCATCGTGTGTTTCTTCTTTTCAGAAAATGAAATGAATATTTTTCCTTTTCTTTTTCTCTCTCCTGCAGATGGAATATTTGGGAGATGTCAGCGAGTGCCAGTAATAGACATCTACAAATATGACATTTCACCCCCTGTTCTTCAGCGCCTAAGGATCATCCTGGAGAAGCTCTCGCACAGAGGTACAGTAAAAACTGGACTGGTTAGTTGCACTGGGGGTTGTAATTATATTTTGTGCTCCATCTGAGGAGTCGTCTTCAGCACTTTTTGAAGACAGTGTGTTTCAGGCCCGGTAGTGCAGGGTTTATAAAAGCAAAAAGCTTTCTGACTCCCTGCATCCGCGATAAGGACTTGATGAAGCAATTTCAGGAGAAGTTCTTCTTCCCTATGTAGCGTGTGCCTGTGGCTGACACTCTGTACTGTAAAATTTTAGCATCTATGAATGCTGGCGTCATATAAATAAATCAGCAGGAAAGAAAAATAATTTGCCATGTGTACTTTTGCACCACAGCATATGTCAGGGTGCATGGGCAGAAAGCACACGCCTTCCAGTTAGCTAGAAACAGTTTTTAATTTTCTAATGAATTCAGGTAAGTAAAACTGCTCTGATGTCATTGCAAGCTGCATCTGCTCTCTTTTAATTTTTATTCTGCTTTCTGAAGTTAATCTCTGTGGTCTTTCCAAAACTGGAAAGGATGTTCTGGCTTCTGACTAGCATAACTTGAACTAAGAAATCGAAGTCTGGATAAAGCGAAAGCTAATAAGGTGAAAAAAACTTTTTAGGGACTAATACCTGAAGTAAATCTCTGTCGTAGACAGCTGCAGGACCAAGAAATATTTGTAATCTAAGTTGTTCCAAGAGGATTGTTGGAATGGTTAATTTTGCACTTGCGTCATCTGTGTGGATGTTTGTGCTCTAAATATTTTCGAGTTAAAATCTCAATTACAAACTATTAATGTTGTATTAACATGGTGCTAATTTAATGATGATAAAAAAATGGTTTCCTGCAAGTTCACTACTATACTTAGAGACTGGACTTCTAGTTTGGAAACAACAGATTTAGAGGGTTCAAAAAATATCCAGGGATATATTTCCTGTCCAGCAGCCCATTCAAATGAAGCAAACTCAGCAAAACTTTATTGTAGTAACTCCTGGCTGATTAAGAGTGAATTGTATTTGTGGCTCTTTCACTTGTGATTTTCTAAAGGCTAAGTTATGCAAGCAAATTTATGAAGATGCTGTTTCATCAGGGCAACATTGTGTGAGTGGAAAAGCTAGTATGTGCTTGCTGTTTGAATAGAGTGAGGAAGGGTGTGGGGGGGGTAAAATTCATTGTTCTAAGACACCTGAATTGATCGTGCTTGCATAGATAGCCAACACCCATTTATACTGCCTGAATATCAGTGATGAGTGAGGGACCTCCAGGAGACCCCCATGGCCTTCTGGAGGGGCACATATAGAGGCGGATAGGGTGTCCCAGGCCATCTCAGAAGATGCTTACCTCTCTCCATCTCCCTGACTACTGTAAGGTTTTGGTTAGTTCAGCTGAACTGACGTGACCTTCCCCTACTGAGTGCTTCTCTGATCAATAACCCAACCCTTCCTAGGATCTCTGTTACATCAGCCCACCTCCCTGGACATATCTGTTGCGGTGAGCTGCAGTATGCTTCTTTTAAGGAAACTTGGGCATTGAAATTTGGACTTGTCTCATACTTTTTCGTAGCAAGAATATGACAAGGAACACACAGTTTGAAACTGTGGTTGAGAATGAAAGCACTTTTGGTTTTACCTTTTCTTACCCATGCCATTTAGAGAGGCATACACAAACGTGTCTATGCTTTGAACTGATGTAAAACTTTTCTGGCCTGTGGGTATCTCAGTGAAGAGAAACTTAAATATATCTGTAAAAGAGAATGGAATTCTAGAATCCTTTTGTTCAAATGAGTGATGCAATGAAATAACTTTTTTTTAAACTTTTTCTTTTCTTTCAGAATCTTTTTCAAATTCTGAAGTGTTTAGTGAGGACAGAAATATGGAAGGAGTAGAATCAATATGGGGTATCAGATTAATGGGTTACTGACATCAGGTTGCTCAGAGAAGACTGCTGTTTGCTAGTGCTGTCAGATGCGTTACATCCAGCCCTTAGGTCACGTTTTCTCCCTGTGATGGTCACTTGCACAGCTAATGCTGTTCTCCTCCTGCAAATTATGTGCAAAATATCATGACCATTTCTGCAGTATGGGATAAGAAAGACATTCTCAGGACCACATAAATGTGTCAGGTTAACCTCAAGAAAGGGCTTCATTTTTTCAAAAGTCTTATTTCTTTCATCTGTGTAATACCTCGTTCTTCTTTTCCTGTCCAAAAGAGCACTGGCTAGCTCCGCTCGGTGATTCCCACCTTCCCTGGAAATGATAGGGCACAACATCTGTTCTCTCCTTTTTGTAATGAGCCAGACAATTTTCTCTTATAAGATGATATAGCAGGTCCCATGACAGGCAAAACTTTTAGTAATGTCTATATTGAACACTTTCTATTTTTATTAGATGAATACAGTTAAAGACCGGATATTTTGGGGGTTATTAACTTGAGTGATTTTATAGGTTGTTCTTTATTTATTTTCCTAATGTGACTTGGTTTTTCTTTTTTTGTTTCCTTCCTAATATCTTCTTACAGTATTACTAGTCTCATTTTTTTTCTAGCAATAGTCCATTGAGATCTATTTCCATAGAAAAAAAACAAAAATCCATAGTCTCATAAACTTTACATTCTCTTTCTTTCCTGTTTGCAGATAATTTCTAAGTGATGTCTGTATTTGAATCATGGTCCAAATGGAAGATTGTTTGGTCAGGTGCTAATAAAACAAAGGACAACATGATGTGAATAGCAAATGTCATTTGTGATTCTGCCAGCTCAAAATGTTTACTACAATAGGGAAGCACACGACAGAGGTTTAGATGAGTGACACACCTGATGATAATCTGTTTAATAAAGGACTTTGACTAAAATTGAATTCAGTTTTCGTAATGATATAGTTTTTATGTCTTCTTCCCACATTGAGTCTATCTTTGTCTACACTATCTACTAGTAGATTGATGGTAGAAATTAATGCCTTGGAATATTGGATCGTTTCCTACAAAGAAATGATCTGTTAGAATTAAAATACCCTTGTTCGTGGTATTTTCACTCACGCTGTCCTCGAGTCAGTCAAATCTTTCAAAATACCCTTCATGAAGAAGATTTTCTGAAGATTTGGTTTTTATAAATGTGGCTATCTGTGTGGGAAAAGCTCTTCTCGCAGTTGCTGAAACATGATGAATCCCTTTCTGAAGTTTGTAGTGCTGTAATTTCCAGTTTATTAGAAGCTGAAACATTTCTCATTGTCTGATAAACAGGACAATCAAAAGGCTGCTGTTTAGATAGGGCTAAATCATTGGAAAAGGGAAATGAAGGAAGTATCAGAATGGGTAGTGCCTGAAGGAAATGGAAATGCTTATCCCTGTGGTTGGTCTTCTGCATCCTCCTCTCCAATTTGGGAGAAGATGCTTGGAATATACCAAGAATGATAAATCATCTATGCACAGATTTTTTTTTTTTTTACTTAAATGGATTAAATAGATGTTTTGTTTTCTTTTATTGATGTGAAGGCAAAGTGGTCGCATCACTAAGATTCTTAAGATTGTAGAAACAGTTCCCCACTGATGGTTGACCTGTAAGACTAGAAGCATGAAAAAAGAGATAGGAGGACTGATGATGGTACATTCTAACTCAAGGATGAATGCATAAATAGTACTTGAAGTATCAGCATAAACAATAATAAAAAGGAACAGTAGTATTTCTCAACTCGCTTTCTCCAAGAGGGATTTACATTTGTTTAATTGAATAGTTTCTAACCCTCTTATAAGACTAACTGATAACACGGTACTAACTCTGAAAGTGCAGCTGCCATAGCGATGGCCATTACTTGGAAACAGAGCTCAGAGATGGAGCCTGGAGGACACACGTCTTTAAGGACACCAGAACAAAGGTATTTGCGCAAGGTCACAACAAATTATGTCTCTGGGAGTGACCGCTGTGCCAGTTTAGGGAAAAACTGTAAGAAAAGTTCAAGCGTACAGAAACGTTTTGCGGCGTTCGTACCTTCTCAGAGTTCTGTGCTTGGTGGTACATCGTTCTCCTGAGCTAGGAGTGTATGTTTGTGTTTGCTGTGTGCCCAGCAGGCAGTCTGAGAGGACAGTGTGTGTTAGAAACAAGGCACGTTAGACTAATAATCAGTAGTTTAGCTTCTCTCTTCTGTTTTACTTAAGTTTTAATGAAATTATAGCTGTTGTCCCCTTGCTGCAGGAACCATGCACCATGTCTATTTGGTAAACAAATCAGATAACTGTTTTTTGTTTTGCTTATGTAAGTTGGAGTCATTACTAAATGGTTCCTGAGTATGCTTGTCGCTACTTAATTTTTGCTGTAACACCTTGTTCTAAACTTTACTTTCAAGGAAAACAGGTTCTCTTACACTGTTATGGAGAAAGTCCTGCTTAAGGTATTCAAATATCAACAGCGTTATTACAAGAACCGGAAAGAGTAGGGTAGACTTTTAAATTAATTTAGCTCAAGTCAGCAAGATATTCCTGACAGGCTCATGGGCTGTGAAAACAGGCAACAGATTTACAGACTCTTTGAAAGAAAATAGCACTTTTTTCCTCGTTTGTCTTCTTTGCAACCCAGGAAGCTCTTGACAGGAAGAAAAAAAACATTAGTTCTAAATTAATTTTAACCAGTTAAGTGTTAGGTGATTAATATAACTTTGCTAGAAATAATTCTATACTCTTGCAGCAAATTTGTTTTAAAAACTAAAATGATTTACAATCAGTTAACTTGAAAATTGAAATGAATGTGACTTGTCATGTGTAGCTTGTGAATTATGAAAGAGTTGCTAAATATTTCAATCAGGACGATTTTTCAAGGCAAAGTATCATTTGTTACTGCAACAAAAGTAACAGACTTGAAAGTAAATCTTTATAAGCTCACTTTTGAAATAAACTTAAAAGGAATAATGCAGCCCTTGCACATATTTGCAAGGTGATCATCACATCATTATGGAGGTATAAGGAAAGCTGAAAACAAGAGAGGTAGGAGAAAGCAAGTTTTTCTTTAAATTCAAATATTGTTATAAAGGAAGGTGAGCTTCTTTTGGCCTTCAGGAAAAAAAAAAAAGTTCTACTTGAATAGAGCAGTGCGTTTACATCAAATATCCCAGGCACCAGCTTGCTCCAGAAATCTGTGTACTTAACAAATTCTTCTCCTAAATGGCTGCTGAAGCCAGCAATTGAAGCAAAAACCCCATGACATGCTACACTGGAGGAATTCAGCCGGGACTGGACATATTTACCTTCTCTTGCTATCTCTGTCACACTGCCTTAACTTTTTGGCTCGATGGACAATAATGCAATGAAAGGTTGCAAAAAATTCCTGCTTTTGCTAAAGCACCACTGGTATTTTTTGGTCTTCAAAACCTAAATACAACTTCAGAAAACTAAGGATGAGTTTCAGAAAAAAACAAGAAGCTTTATTTTATAAAAAACTACAAAGAATAAAATTTGAAANAACTAAGGATGAGTTTCAGAAAAAAACAAGAAGCTTTATTTTATAAAAAACTACAAAGAATACACTTTGAAATCTGCTTGCCAGACATAATTTGATACGGCATTGACTAAGCTTCAATTAGTATGTCAGTGATAAAAGGAAGACTAGGGAAAAATATGGGCCTCTCCAGAAGGAAACAGGAGAGCTTGTTACCCAGGATGTGGTGAATGCTGAGGTACTCAGAGATTCTCATTTCAGTAAGAACTCGACATAGACTAATGAGTATCGCCATGCCCTGAAAGTATTTGCTAAGGTCGGCTCTATGGGACTTGGGCCAGTCACTCCCCGTGGAAAAAGAAACAGAGATTAAAAAATTTATTAAGTTTAAAATTGTTCACCTAAACACTTCATAAAATATTTATGAATAATGAATACTTTTACAGAAGTCAGAAATGGAAACAATTTATAAACAGAAGGGTTAAACTCACCACCTAATGAAATCATAATGAATAAGTCAATCAGCCCTACACAGGAAGGAAAATGCATTATCTTATGTTTTGAGTTATAGCTCCAACATTGCCACCAATCTTCATTGAAAACTCTCTGCAAGATTGGGCATTAGCATGTGTTTGCATATATGTGGGAGAGATGATGATAAAATATTCTTCCCTTTCCTTCCATCAAAGCGAACTTTGTTCAGACACTGCGTGCAGGCTTGAGCAGAGGGCAGTGAATGCTCAGAGAGCAATACACTGCATTTCAATTTAAAATTGGAATGTTCATTGACACTGAAAACTTCTTACTACCATCTTATTAACCTGGGAGGTAATTCCACCAGTCAATAAATAAAAGTGGAATTTGGGCCTCAGTGTGAGTTGCTTAAAAGGGGAGAATTTTCTTTAAGGTGAGAATAACATTAGAAAGACTGGATACTAAATTCAATTCAGAAATGAGGAAAATACGCTTGAACCCATCTTGGTGGAACTCAGCTTTTTCTCCCTTGTGGGGAGTGCAAAACCTGTCTGCTTTTAAATTTTAATTAAAACTTAGATTAGTTATGATCATCTAATCTTTCATTTGCACTGCAGTGTCTGATCGCTATGTATAAGTATCCAAAGTTTAATCTACTTCTGGTCCTCCTAGATTTGACAATCTAATTAAGTGCTCAGCTTTAGCACTTAGTATATAAGAAATCCCACTTCATGTTTTGGTAAGATTTAAGATAAAATTGGTCACTTACCTATTTCTGAAAAAGAAAAAAGCTATTGTGTCTTTGCAAATTTCACAAATGCTGTGTTAACAGCTGTTGGAAGAGTGGAACTGCGCAATATTTTGCCTCTTACAAAGAAAGTAGGTCTGGAATGTCCTTATTTGATACTATTCCATTAATTTCAAAATACAGCACCGGCCTCTGTTTCTATGTTAGACATCCTGTGCTAAGGCTACCAGAAGCATCAATTTTTATCTTAAACCTGCCATTTTAGAGGCTTTCACCTCCCTGCTGTTTTACTGACCAAGTTGCAGCTAAGCATGGGTGATGCTTGGAAGGAAATGGCATTGATTTTTTCTACATTTTGTCATACAAGAGTATTTTGAGATTTCTCTTTATTTTCATTTTTCNCCAATGAGTTCTTCCTTTAAAATGAAACTTCTTGCATAGGTGTAGCAATCTGGGAAAGAACATATTGTTAAGTCAATATAATTTTTTGTTCTTATGCTACCAATGACTAATGGCATAGACAGTGTTTGCATTAAGAACAAGGTGTGGGCGTAATAGCTTTTCTTTAATTTTCACTGATATTATTTTATTTATTTTAAACTTTTTTTAACCTGATTTCTCTTTTAAGTTTTTCACCTGCATAAATAATTTCACAAATGTAGCTACATAAAGATCTGATTAGCTTACTGTGTGTCCTCTGGCAGGGTACTTAGGTACACTGATGATTTGCTGTTACAGGTAATTCTAGGTACGAAAATCAGGCATGATGTCAGAAACAAAGTGGAACCTTTTATTAGAGTCAGAGCTTTTATAACCTTTTATAAGAGTTTCCAAAACATCCACCATCACCCTGCGTAGTGCAGAACTTTGGCAGTGTAATAAAGATCGAGCAGCAGGTGGAGCATGCATATTGATTTTTGCACTGCAGGACATTGAATCCCACAAAGCAGAATTTAAACAAAATACAGGGACCCTGAGAACAGTGTCACCAGTCCTGAGATGGGAGAAACTAGTCTGAGGCTATTATCCCTGTTATAAATTGTAGTCTGGAATTAGAATTTTCTTCCTGGTGGTGCTTGCTGTATTACTCAATCCTCTGAATAATGAATGTTTTATTTTCCACATTCTCTTTTAATTTTTGGAGGATTCATCAGGTGGCTGTGGCTACTTTTGAAAGAAAAATTATCAATCTGGGTTTGAATCACAGATACATAGAGAATAATCAACAATCAGTCTCCTTACCTGCTTTGCTAGGATGCCAATTAATGGATTTAAATTCAGTATTTCTAGGTTTAGTTCTCGTTGTTGCACAAGTGATTCTTACATTTTTTTTAAGATTTGTGAAATGCATACTACAGCTCCTATAAATAAGAGATTTAAGGAACTTTAATTAAAGTGGATCCTTCCTCTCCAGGCTGCAGGATTGCTAACATTTCCTTGCTGACTTAGTTAGGCAATGAAAAGTCAATCATTGCAGACTGTGTATATGCTTATAGGCTGTGGTG